>PGTU02005408.1:0-16644 GCA_002896215.2 Cicer echinospermum
GTGTTACATAAAACCAAAGAGAAACACAGCAACAATCTATAGTTTGACACCGATGATCGAAAATTGTTCTGGAAAAGTTTCTCCGTTGTCGTCCAAATTTTAGTATGTCGTTTTATTCATTTAGGTAGTCAAATAAACATACTTCCTCAGATTTTTAACCATCCAAATTTCTCTCTAAAATACCCGACTTCTTCGTTTATAAAATTCATTAGTTTGAACTGTTCTTCTTCACCGTAAAACTTGATTCGTTAAATGCGTGGTATTTAATTTTATTGTGATATTTGATTTAATTTAATTAAATGTTGGGCATTTTATATTATTGTGATATTTGATTTAATTTCCTTAAATGTGTAGCATTTGATATTATTGTGATATTTGATTTGATATTTGATTTAATTTCTTTAAATGTGTGGTGTTTGATATTATTGTGATATTGGTTGTTGAATTAATTTTATGCATATTTTTGATTAGATGAGTTTAAATGATGTTATAATAAAAATGGATGTGTTGTGATAATTTTATGTAATGATGATAATGTATGATTAATAATGGTGATGTGATAAATTTGTGATGAATATATGTGTTGCTGTATGATTGATGATAGTGATGCTATAAATTTGTGATGAGTTTATGTGATGATGACGATGTGTGATTAATTATAGTGATGTTATAAATTATGATGAGAATATTGTGATTCCAATTTGTGTTTGAGATGAAGGTCTTAATGGAGTACCATAGGCCAATGAGGGGAGAAAATAAATATTGAGAATTTGTGAAGTGAAGATTATTTTGTCATCATATAAGAACGGCTTGACAAGCCTAGTGATTCCGGGGAAGTACAACTAAATGAGCCTGATCGTGGCGGTCTGCTGTCGATCCTTAAGGCAAGATTGTTAGACCTTAGAGGTATTCGGGTGGGGAATTCCTAGGTGACTTGGAGGTAGCACTTCAAATGTCGGGAACTACCACGCAACACATGTTTACCTCGACTGTCACGTATATGTGTCTCGGGTTGAGTTGAGGGGATCTATGAGGACAGGGCCAAATTGAATTGTTCGTCCACCGGGATGGTGGCATAGTATCAAGCCTCATAACAAACTACTTCAGAGTTAGAATGGTACCACATTGTGAAGTAGAGTCTAAGTTCATGCATAGCATTGCATTTCTTTGTGATTTTTTTTTTTGTGATTGATGTGTTTCAAAAGTAATAATAATTACCCTTAGATGATTTTATGTATATTATAATGAGATGATTATTTTACTTTAGTGACTTTGATGTTATAATATGGTACTATTTACTTAAATATTTTGATACATTGTAATGTGGTTATGATACGGTATATTATGATTGTTTGCGTGTTCTTCTTACTTATATTATACTATTAACATGATTTCTAAACTCACCTCCTTCGTTGTTTGTGTTTGACTGGCTTGGCCCTGCGTTTGCGAAATCGCAGTTGTTACAGGCTAATGAGTCTTGAAGTTCAAGTTTGGGAGGAACCCCCCTCTGATAGGTGATACCGGGAATAAGGGTTGTAATTTGTATTTTCTTATTGAATTTGAAACGAATTTTTGTATGAAAACCTTAGAAGTAATAGTTAGTTTTTAGAATTAAACCAAGTAATTATACTTAAGTCAAGTTTATCGAGATTGCACTATTTTAAAATGAAATAAAATTACGAGATTTATAAGTGTTTAGGTTATTTTGAGAAATGTGATATCCTATAGAATTAAAAATAAGATTTTTTATTTTTTATTGAAAACAACCGTTTATTTATCTTCATCTCATGCCAATTTTATAGAATATCCCTATAATTTATAAATAATAATTATTTGGTTTGAGGGTGTCACATTAGTGGTATCAGAGCAGGTCTGTCAATCAGGCCCGAGTAGTCGAATGTCGCAACTTCATTGTTATCGAATGTCAGTCGTGTCAAGTTATTTATTGTGTGTGAGTGTTAAATTCGCTTTTGCTATTATTATTACTGGTTATTTTGAGATTACTAATTAATTGTTTATTATTTGCTTACTCTGATTATGTTATGGTATCTTATTCTACCTAAGTGAGTAAATAACCATGAAATTACTCGTTAAGCTTTGAGTTAATTTTAATTGTTGAAGATATGTTATTACTTGTTGTTTATTGCTTGTTAACCGAAACTATGATTTTTCACTTCTTGCTTTAATGTGATAGTTTGGAAATAATAATTTTTGATTGAAACAACTGCATGTTTCTAAGTTATTAATCTCATTCCTCGTATTATTTATCAAATGTCAGACCTCATCAGTTAGTTGTTTTAAAGTTCCGTTTACCTTAGAAATTTAAAATATTTAGTCTTGATAGAATCTGTCTAAAGGTTGATCTAATGACTATAGATGAACATTGATATTCCGTATGAATAATATATGTTAAAAACTTAAGTATTGACTATTACTATTATAAGTATTATCTATTGATTGTTAAAACTCAATTTAGAGAAAAAAGATGTTTCGTTCTAAACTTTTGAGTTCATGATAGGAAATATGTCTTGTTTATGTTTTTAATTTTGACAAAAAAAATTCTTACTTGAATTACTATGTGGGTTGTGTATAACATAAAAATCCATTTTTAAATTGTGAATGTTAAACTTTAAATTTCTCGAAAGTGTTGAGGTTGTATCAGATGTAGTAAAGTTTTGATATTGGTTTTGAAAACAATTTGAATATTCGTCATATTTATGTAGAAATTACATATTAGCAATAGTAATTCTTGAATATTAAAGGCTGATAGAACATAGAATTTTTTAAAATTGACATTTCGAAGGAGTTTAAAGTTTAACTTATCTATGTTGATGAAAATAACCTTTTGTTTGAATTATTCTTGATTATTTTAAAAGGAATTAATTGAGGTTTGAATTTTTGTTGATTTAAAAAAATAACAATAATTATATACTACTTATTTTATTTAATGGTTTAAAATAGCTTAAATCTTAATAAGCATGTTTTTATATAGTCCTGTTTATTTAAGAAATTGAAAAGGAGTTGTTGTTATGTTGGTTTAGGGGGCTGGTGTGAAATATTGAATCGTGAGGGTGTTGCGACAATATTCATTTGAAATGATTGATTTTTCTGATTAGATGATTATGAACTTGACTCGATATTAAAGTTTAGATTTTAAGAACTCTTAGGTGATTTACAATTTACTAATGATAAAATGTTTACTAATTGAGAAAGAGAAGGAAAAAGAAGGGAAAAAAAACAAAGTTTTAAAAAATCTTCTCAATAATGAATCCTTTTTGAAAAGTAATCTTAAATTTGGATTCTATATTAATGTATTTTACAAGTAGAAATATTGTTTTGTAGAATTGTAGTTGTTGTGTTTTCACTGTCGAATATGTATATTTGAGTTTAATATAGAAGGTAACATGGTGTTGTTACATTTTTTTTATATATATATGAATTAACACTAACAAAATGGTATGCATTAGATTGATATGTGTTATAGTGAGTCATGCTTAGATTTGATATGCGTAGAGTGCATCATGTAGATTGGTATGTGTACAAAAAACTAAATTTAATTTATCGATTTTTTTTATTAATTTAAAATTGGCAATTTTTATTTAGACTCAATTTTTAAGATTAGAACAAAACTCCAAAATCTTTTAAAATTGATGGTGTGTTATTTGGACCAATTTTGTGGCTTGATAGAAACTGAGGGGATGTATCTATAAGCATGGTGATAGCTAGTGTGAAGGAGGCTACTAGTTTGTAGATTTACTGAATTAGTGTTAATTCATTATCATAACCAATATGTCTTAGATTTGTGTCATGTGCATTACTTAATGTATATAAATTACTATAAATTTTTTTGTAAGTTTGATAAAATAAGAAATAAATTGGAACTATTTGGAAGTGTTAATTAATTGGAAATTTCCTCATATATATATAGTTTAAATTTATTTCCAATATAAGTTGAAACAATAATTTTTTACAGTGATTAACTATTTAGAAGTGTGTGTGATGATTTAAAGAGTGACGAGTATAGAATTTTTTAGAATCTTAAAGATTTTGAACATCATCCGTGATCTAATTTTATTTTTTATTTTTGTAGAAATATGAATTATCCTATTTTTTTATTTAGACTTGAATTATTCAAAAATACACTTAGAGTCAAATTAGAATTCTCAATGATTACGGTATAATTATGATTGTAATATGGATATGATACGGGTATATTATGATTGTTTGTTGTGTTCTTCTTACTTATATATTATACTATTAACATGATTTGAAACTCACCTTATCGTTGTTTGTGTTTGGACTGGCTTGGCGGTGCGTTGCAAATTGCAATTGTTACAGGTTAATGAGTCTGGAAGTTAAGTTTGAGAGGAACCGCTCTGATAGGTGATACGGGATAAGGGTTGTAATTTTGTATTTTTTATTTAATTTGAAACGATTTTTTATGAAAACTTTAGAGTAATAGTTAGTTTTTATATTAAACCAAGTAATTATACTTAAATCAGTTATCGAGATTTGCACTATTTAATGAAAAATTAAGTTTAAATTTATATGTATTTTTGAGAATGTGATATCCTTAAATTAAAATATAAGTTTTATTTTATGAAAATAAATTTTATTTATCCGCCTGAAGATTTTATAGGAATATTATTATAATTATATATATATTATTTTGGAGTGTTAGGTTGTCACAACTTCTATACAGCCTGACTTGAAATAATTTTCATGAAAAATATGGATGTCTATGTACTGGATTTAGTAGAAGTAATAGGTGTAGAAACTGCAAATAGGTATTGTTTTTAAACATAAACATCTATGTAAACAGAAAACAATAAATAATTTCTTAATCTAAATATTAAATATTATTCTTTTATCTATTAAGCGATCAACATATTTTTAATCTTTCCAAAGACACAATAATAACTTACTACTATGAAACTGAATATGGACAATCTCTTTGTCTTTTCTAGAGCACAATACTTTCATTTTCGTCGATGAGATCAAATATGCTTGCATAAATAATACTCTGACTAACAACAATTAAGGTTTTGAGAAAATGAACAAATAGGTAGAATCTGTTACCAAAATTACCACGTACTCAAAAACTAGTTGTGCATAAGAAGAATTTTCTAACTCTATCTATTTCTTGAAGATAATTGGGTTCAAGAGGTTTTCTTCTGAGTTGTAAAGTGGGGTTGTGAAAACTATACGTATCTGAATGGTTTTCTTGTGGAAGCGACGGGCCCTGGAATTTCGAATGCTATTGCATAAGTTGTGTGAAGATTGTTAAAGAAAAAACAATTATTGACAGTTTAAACAATTATAAATTCAGAATTGGAGGAGGCACAACAGTATAAGTATAAAAAGATTTATTAGAGAATTATCCTGGCCAAGTAGATTTTGAAGTTTTACAAATTCAGAATGGAGGAGACACAATAGTGCAATGCAATATAAGAGTTATTAAGCAAATATATCGGTAAAGTAATTGTTGGAGTTACCATTTTGTTTTAAATAAGGCATGATTTAGAGAAATTGACCCAGTACGAGATATTGTGGAAGGATAAATAGTATAGACGTGTCAAAAAAAAGCTTAAATAGGAAAATTAATAGTGAGATGACATCACCTAGTTTGTGGGCGCTTTTTAAATAAAATTATTTTTATAAAATAAAGTATAATACTTTAAAAGATATAATAAAAATACTTTATAGATCTCGTTAAAAGGATTATATTTATAGTGATGATACTATACAATATAGTTCAGTTGGAGGAAAATTAACAATATGTAGAAACAAAAAATGTGAATATATAGGACATTAGGTATTTATTATTCTTCATCGTGGAAACTTAGAGAGAGTTATGTGTTACACTTAAGAGATATGTGCTACATTATATTTAACCAAAAGAATGAGTGGAGAAAAATAGTATAGTTGTCTTCATATAATATTCCCATAACCTATCCTTATATCACTAAAATGTGTAAGATGCCAATGTATTGGCGTTAAAAGACCTCTTTCGATATTATATAATATATATAATATATATATATATATTATATATATATAATATATATATATATATATATATAATATATATTAGTTTCCATTGCTCCATTTTTGATTTGCTATACAATAGTTGTGGTGTAATAGTTTAGTTATTCAAAAACTCAATAAAAAATCTTCATAATCAATATCCAGATAAATAACACAATTTTGCAATCCTACAAAGAGATGTATAATATATAATTATTAGTTCTTCAAGACATAATAATCAAATTCAATATAGAAATTCATAGGATGATTGATATTAAATTTTTGTTCTTTCTAATTATATCAAAAATTGCATTACATAACATTGGATCAAGAACAATTCATTCTTTGAGCAGATTCTTCATGTATGATTTAATATCAAATGTTTAGTTCTTCAGAAACTATATTATAAATTATCTTTGCAATCATTCACAAAATTTTGATTATTAAACTCTTAATTATTTAGGAACTATATAACAAAAAAATCACTCTTTTGCAATCCGTCAAGGATATGCTTTAATGTTAAATTCTTCTGGAATTTAACAAGAATAAAAAATAAAAATATAATAAAGGCGTGACAACAATACAAGCCAAAAAAATTGCTCAACACAATTTATGTGCAAACAAAAAAATATTTATATGAAATAAAAAATAAAAGTTTAAAGAAATATGATAAAAGAATATATAAGAAATATTTTTTTTAGAAATTGAGAAGAAATGTTCTTAGAATAAAATCTATAAGTTGATTATTGCATTTAGTCTTATGGTAGAATTCGTCATGCTACCATGTTATAAATAATAAAATAAAGCAAGATAAATATAAAATTATAGAAAAAGTTAAAGTTAGAAACTTGAGAGATGAAGGAAAAATTAAAGACCTATATATATCTCAAGTGCTTTGAAGCCTCACTTTATCGGTATATATTACGAAGGTTTACAAACATATCGGTATCGTTAAACTACATGTTTGGTATGACGAAAGACCACCAACTATTGGACAATGCAGCAAGATCAAAAAGAAGATCAAACATCTTGAATAAGCTTCCAAATCCAAATAATAAATTGTTAAAGTAAGGTATGATGATAGCACATCAATAGATTCAAATACTAGACAATGTCATATTAATATGATTTAACATGTTTTCGAAAATAAAAAACACATTAACAAATCATTTAAAATCAATAATTTTGACAATTTGCATAAGTGTATTCGATACACCATTTTATTCGAATACAACTTAAGTCAGAGGCAAAACGTTAATGGTGTATTCGACTACACCCATCGTAGTCGAATACAAGTAAGTCATGGCCAAGTGTATTCGACTACACCCATATGTAGTCGAATACAAGTTAAGTCAGAGGCTAAAATACATAAATCTGTATTCGACTAACTGATTGTGTATTCGAATACAAAGATGTAACATTTGAATTTTTTTTGAACGTTACAAAGACGTGTATTCGAATACACATATACTGTATCCGAATACACTGGAAATATTACAATTTTTCAGATCTGGAATGCCTCTAGAACATTGTAATTTTCATCAAACCTCTTGGATCCAATGGCCACGAATCTGAAAGGAGTTTTATGGAGTATAATACCCTATAATTTCAGATAAAAAATAAACCATCCTTGAATTAATTCATTATTAACAACTTTGAACAAAATTCTGATTTTTCTAAGTACTTGCATTAATTTTCATATCATTCTAATTCTCAAGTATCTTGAATTACTATTGAGTTGTTTAATCAATATACCACTCTTAGATTTATTCAAACCTTATTGTATCATTTGTACAAGTAAGATAGTGGTGTGCTATCTTAGAAGTTATTGTTTAGAATTTTGTAGCAAGAATCTCAGGGTGGGGGTTGTACATTTTCTGACAAGTATTGGATTAATCTCTTGTGGTGTGCAAGAGGACTGGACGTACCCTTGGTTATAAGGGGAACCAGGATAAATCTTAAAGTGTTCATTTACTTACTGCAATTTTTATTAAGCTTTGTTCTTAAACTCAGAAAATTCAACTACCATATCACTAAAAACAAGAAACTTTACTAACACCTAATTCACCTCCCTCTTAGGCGTACTTCTATACTTACAATTGGCATCAGAGCAGGTTAAGGTAACTTATTCCTCGATCAATTATTCATGGCTTCCGCACAACCTGTTTTTATAGACGGTGGTAGCAGTACCAAGCCACCATGTTTTGTTGGAGAGCACTACGATTTTTGGAAAATTCGTATGCAAGCGTATCTCGAAGCACAAGGAGACGACATATGGGATGCAGTTGAAAATGGTCCTCTCATTCCAAAAACTGTCATCAATAACAAAGAAGAAATAAAGATAAAAAATTCTTGGACGGATGAGGATAAAAGAAAAGTGCTTTCGATAAAGGTAAGAATATATACATCTGCATAGGAATGATGAGTTTTCCGCATATCTACTGTAAACAGAAAAGGAATATGGGATACGTTGGATAACTCACGAGGCACCATTGAGGTAAAAAGATCCAACTCAACACACTATCACAAGAATATGAGTTATTTCGAATGCAAGCCCGGCGAATCTATTCTAGATTTACAGAAAAGGTTCTCCGTTTAACAATCATTTGACAGCACTCGGAAAAATCTCACAATGATGAACTTAATCTAAAGACTAAGGTCATTGGACAAGGCATGGCAACCAAAAAAGTTACAGCAATATCGAAAAAAAAGCCATCCAAGATGTCTCTTTCTGCACTATTTGGAAAACTTCAAGAGCATGAAATCGACGGAAGGCTAGAACAAAATGAAAGTCAAGAAAAGAAGAACAAAAATATTGCCTTAAAAATCCGAATCAAGAGAAAAAAGCAAAGAGAATGATTTAGATGAAGATGAAAATATATCCTTCTTGTTAAGAAATTTGTAAATTTCTTAAAAACGATAGAACATTCAAAAAGAAAGCTTCAAGAAGAAAGATAATTCTACATCAAATCAAACTTCACTTGCTTCGAATGTGGAAAACAAGGACATTATTAAGCAAACGTGCCCAAACTTGCAGAAGAATGTCAACAGAAGAAAGACTTCAAGAAAGCATACATAGCTTGGAAGACAATAAAGTAATTCATCTTCAGAAACAGAAAGTGAAGAATGCGCCAATGTTGCATTAATGGCCTCGCATCAATCAGATGATGAAGAGTTAGTAATATAGACTTCCTCATTATAATAAGACTAATAATGATTAATTATAGAATACAATGATGCTCAAACGCAATAAAAGAATTACTAATGAATTAAAAAAATCTGTGTAAACTAGTATCAACACAAAAAGAAACAATCTCCAAGTTTACAAGAAAAGTTGTATTATGGAGAATTCTGAAACTAAAATAGAATCTGCATGCAATAAATGTGGAATCCATTCTCTTCAAATTGTTCAATTAAATAGAGTGATTGAACGGTACGAAAGGGACAATAGGATTGGAAAAATGTTTTAAACATGCAAAGATACTCAAATGACAAAGTGGTCTTGGATAATTCAAAATTGATAACCAAATTGAACAAAACTATTTTGTTAAAGCAATAGTCAATCTAATCAAGAAGAGCATTATAGTTATGGAAAGGATATCTTATATAAAAGAATTTATCCAAAATAATCTCATACATATGCTACTATAGTAGATTTATCCTACTTGTTCTTATTGTGGTCTTCATGGTCACACCTAATACATGTCATATTAGAAACATTAGTATCCAAAAGGTCATTTCATAGGTAAGAGATACTAACCATCAAGGGACCCAAAGCACTTGGGTACCGAATAAAGTTTGATTTCAATTTTGTAGGTAAGCAACAAATGACTCAACATGTTGTACTTGGATAGTGGCTGCTCCAAACACATGACGGGTGTATAACAAAATTTTCAGCTTTAACCTTGAGTCAAGGGACATGTAGATTGGAGACACAACAAAGGAAAATTTTAGGCATTGGAAAAGTGGTACACACCATCTCCTCAATTGAAGATGTCTTATATGTTTGAGGCTAAACATAATCTCATAAGCATCACCCATTGTGACAAAGGAAAAAAGATATTTTTAATAAAGATGAGTGCATCATCAAAAATGAAGCTACAATTAAACTCAGTTGTTGTGTAAGCGTTTCAAAAACATTTTCATACTTAAATTTTGAAGATTTATCCTTAAAAATGAAATTGTATTTGGTAAGCGACAATAAATGATGCTTGCTATGGCATAAGAGAATTGTATATTCACATGATCATTTAACAAATGGTCAAGCATATCTTTTGTGGCTTACAAAAATTAAATTTATAAAGGATCAATTATTGCGTGTCAAAAAGGCAAACCAAACAAAAATTCTTTTCAACCTAAAAATGTCCATTTCAACTCTCTAGACCACTACATGATACATATGGATTTGTTTGGTCCATCCAAGAACCAAATAGTCTTGTGTGGAAACTCATATGGACTAGTTATGTGATGATTACTCAAGTTCACTTAGACCTATTTTTGGAAATAACAATGAAGCTTTAAGCATTAAAAAATATGCCCAAGCTAGTCAAAATGAACAATCTGCAAACATTGTATCAATTAGAAGTGATCATGAAGAATTTCAAATACTTCATTTTGAAGAATTTTGTTTGAGAAAATGGCATTTCACAATTTTTTCTGCACCAAGAACACGACAACAAAAATGGGTCGTTGAGAAAAGAATAGATCCTTGATAGAGCTTGCTAGAAACTATGCTAACGACTCAAATCTAAACCAAAATACTTTTGGCAGATGCTGTAACACAGCATGCTATGTTTCCAACCGGGTAATTATTAGCCAATTCTTAAGAAAACTCCATATGACTTTACAAAGGTAGAAAACCCAATATCTCTCACTTCACATTTTTTGGATGTAAGTTTTTGTGTAAATAATGGTAAGGACAACCTTGGAAAATTTGATGAAAAGCTGATGGGTATATTTCCTCGTTATCTTATCTAGTAAAGCATTTAGAATTTTTTAATAAAAGAACCTTATTAGTTGAAGAATCAATGCATGTAACCTTTGATGAACTAACCCCATAAAGAAGAAATATTATTTCTTGTGATGATGATGATGTTTTAAAGCAATGATCCAAGCAAAGAACTTCAGCAAGAAAGTGAGTCAATATTGAAGGGCAAAGTGATGATCTTCCTAAAGAATGGAGAACCCATAGATATCACCCTATTGACAACATCATAGGTGATAAAAAATAAGAGCACCAACAAGGTTAAAAGCACAAGATGCTTGCTTAAACATGGCGTTTGTTTCTCAAATCGAACCTCCAAATATTGTGAAGCACTTAAAGATGATCAATGATACTGCCATGCCAAGAAGAACTCAATCAATTTTCGTGAAAGAGCCAGTTTGGAAATTGTTCCTAATCCTGGAATATACACATCATTGGTACAAATGGGTGTTCAAAAATAAACTAGATGAAGGATGGCATAGTTGTTCGCAACAAAGTAGATTGGTCGCTCAAGGAATACAATCAAGAGGAAGGATAGACTTGAAAAATTTGCTCCGGTCGCAAGATTAGAGGCAATACGTCTACTATTAGCATATGCTTGCTCCATGAATTTGAGCTATATCAATGGACGTGAAGAGTTCATTTTCAATGGGTACATAAATGAAGAATTTATGTCAAGCAGCCCCCTGGATTGAAGATCCCAAAAATCCCTCACACGTTACAAATTGAAAAAGGCTCTTATGGTCTAAACAAGCTCCAAGAGCTTGTATGACAGTATTAAACCACTTTTTAATGTGAACGAGCGATTTGACAAGGAGATTGATAAAACGTTATTTGTCAAAAGAGAAAATGTCACACATTATTGTTTCAAATTATGTTGATGATATAATATTTGGAATCAACCAACAAGGACATATATGAAGAATTCTCTTCAATAATGCAAAGAGAATTCGAAATGTCCATGATGGAAAATTAAACTATTTTCTTGGACTTCATATCAAGCACTTGAGACGGCATCTTCATCAATCAGCCAAAATATTGTAAAGAATTAACTGAAGAAATTTGAAATGGAGAATTGCAAAGAAGTACAACTCAATGGGCTCCGAACATATGTTGATAAGAGCATTAGAATTTCCATCGACAATATCCAAATATCGAGTATGATTGGATCATTATTATATCTACGGCCAGCCGCCAGATATCGTTAGTGGTTTGTTGTGTGTCAGATTTCAGCAGATCTCCGAAGAATCACATTAGAGCTGTTAAAAGAATTATGAGTATCTGAAAAGGAACAACAAATGTAGGCCTATGGTATCCCAGGGAGCATTGTAGCCTAGTAGGATACTTGATTCGATTAATGCGGGATGCAAAACAGCCCGTAAAAGCACCCAGTGGCACATGTCATGTCTTAGGAGAATGCCCTTGTTTCTGGGTCTTTGTAAATAAGCAAGCTTGTGTCACTTAGTACTGCTGAAGCTGAATATATATTGCAGCAGGAAGCTGTTTGTGCCAGATTCTCTGGCTCAAACAGCAATTACTGACTATGAGTTGATCGTCGATGCATTTCCTTAAGATGTGATAACACAAGCGCAATAAACATCTCAAAGAAACCAATCATGCACTCCAGACATACACGTCGATATCCGACATCATTTTCACGGATATGTACTTAAAGGTAATGTTAGGTAACATTTGTGATAACACAATCAATTGGCCGATATATTTACAAAACCGTTACTAAGACTCATTTATAAAATCCGAAGAGAACTTGGTATTTTGAGTGAAAATGATCTTTACATTGCATGATATACAATAGTTTGCCATAGTTCTTATGTCTTAATTGATTAATTGCTTTTTTTGTATATGAATTTGTGTATTACATGATGCAATCTTCATAAAAAACTGAGTTTTCACAAAACTGTGCTTAGTAGTCGAATCAAATGTCTGTATTCGAATACAAACTTTCCCAGATTTTCTGTATTCGAATACAAAGGATGTGTAGTGAATCACGTTCCAGAAAAAGTGTGTATTCGAATACAGAGGTGTAGTTCGAATACACCTTCGCTTTTTGCCAAGATATAAAAGCTGCTACACATTAGTTTAGGTTTATTTCACTTGGTATCGAAATACAACTTCTCTCTTCCTCTCTCCAAACTCATCCATCTCCTTCCACCCTACTTACCCATTCACCCAACCTACAAAATCCATTACTCTTTACTTCCTTCTTGTCATCCCTTACAAATCCTCACAACTTCACATTTTTCTCTAAATCCCTTTCACAAAAATACTCCTTCTCACTATGGATGCCCGCAACGAGGAACCACGCACCCAACATGCTCAGCAGTAGGTCCCCTCATGAAAACGAACCAAGAATCCTAACATCACGGATCTATCCGGCTTCTACACACACCGGAGGAAATTGATCGTTTTCGCACTCTACTCGGACAAGCGACTTATTATCCCAAATATGGTACTTTGGACTCTTTCTCTGACTTAATTTGCGTTGCTTAAAGCACAACATGTTGAGAGTTTATGGCTAATAAGGTCCAGTTTATCCAGATTTGTTAGGGTTTTATGTGCAATCTCATACAAGAGGGAAAACTGCTAGTCTCGCGCGTTAAGGGTAAAGTTTATCGTTTAAAACCAACCATTGGAATTCTGAATATTTCCTTTTAATGGTGAACAATTTGTCCAACAATTTATGTGGAATGTGGTGATATTCTAAGTATGAATGCGTATGTCTCCTCTGTCGGTTGGATCGCGCACATGGAACAAAGAACGCTCAGCGCAGGTTCAAATAGCCCAACATGTATGGTGTGGGAAATCTTCTGTTGATATCGGCTTCTACACTATTTCCTTAGCTACATTTTGGTTCCGAAGGCTGGAAATTACTCCCAAATTTTGGAGTTGAACTGCAAATTATGAATTTCATGTTTGAAGGTCGTCAACTTAATTGGGCATTTTTGTGAATAATATCATGCTTGATTGGAAGCAATTGGCTTACCCTATGCAAAGGAAGTTCACACGGATTTTGGAACACTTTGGTGTGGACTTTCTCGATGAAGTATGTTTACACCACCAAAGAAAATCTGCTAGATTTAGTGTCTTGCTACATGAGGACATATGGAATGACGGCTTTGAAGCATTTGTGCAAAAGGTGATCATGGTCACATCTGAAGATGCACCAGCGGAATGCTGGCCCTCCAACACTGCTGCTCAAGGAGATGAAAGATGGCGAGGACTGCATCTGATGATGATTATATATCCAATCAAATGATCATGACTCGCTTGAATTCTTTCCAAACCTTTTCCAACTCAATTCGACAAGTTGAACCACCTCTATGACCTCGGTTCACCACTATTGGAATCTACTATTGCTCGCAATCATGACCACTATTAAAGACATTAGTCAATTATCAGACAACTTGATCATTTCCACATTCCACAGAATTTGATTAGTCTTTAATTTTGTACTAAGTTTAACTTTTTGCTTTCTTATTACGTGATTTTGCTTTATGAACTCCTTTGTCGTTTTATTTCTGGTGTATTTTGTATTACTGTTTCGGACTTGTTATGTATTCACTTCTATGATATTCTGACTTAATTTCCATTTCTTCTATTCTTGTTCCTTATGCCTTTGGTTATGATTTTGCTCGCAACGTATGTCTCTTTTTCTTTTTCTATCTTCTTCTTTTTGATCATGTCAAAAGGGGAGAAATTTGTGTTGTTTGTTGCTTTCAAACCATGTAGGCACTCAAAACACATTTCAAAATCATCACATACAACGGGAGTACCACTATTACGGCGGAGCAAAAGATTTCCAACATCACACTCTCTTCACAACAACATTTTGTCATAATCAAAAAGGGGGAGAATTGTAAACTACATGTTTTGATTGACGCAAACACCAACTATGGACAAATGCAGCAAGATCAAAAAGAAGATCAAACATCTGAATAGCTTCCAATCCAAATAATAAATGATTAATGTAAAAGGCATATGATACACTCAATAGTTCAAATACATGAGAACAATTCATATTTACATATGCATTTAAACATGGTTTCGAAAATCAAACAACATTACAAATCATTTAAAGATCATATTTGACATTTGCATAGTGTATTCGAATACCAGTTTGTATTCGAATACAACTTAAGTCAGAGGCAAATGTTAAATGGTGTATTGCGACTACACCCATCTGTATCGAATACAAGCTAAGTCAGTGGCCAAGTGTATTCGACTATCACCCATATGTAGTCGAATACAAGTTAAGTCAGAGGCTAAATGACATTAATCTGTATTCGACTACACTGATGTGTATTCGAATACAAGAATGTAAATTTGAATTTTTTGAACGTTACAAGACGTGTATTCGAAATACACATATACTGTATTCGAATAACCTGGAAACATTACAATTATTTCAGATCTGGAATGCCTCTAGAACATTGTATTTTCATCAAACCTTTGGATCAATGGCACGAATCTGAAAGATGTTTTATGGAGTATAAATACCCTATAACTTCATATCAAAAATAACCATCCTTGAATTAATTCATTAAACAACTTTGAACAAAATTCTGATTTTTTCTAAGTACTTGCATTAGATTTCATATCATTCTAAAAAGTTCTCAAGTACTTGAATTACTATTGAGTTGTTTATCAATATACCACATCTTAGATTTATTCAAACCTTATTGTATCATTTGTACAAGTAAGATAGTGGTGTGCTATCTTAGAAGTATTGTTAGAAGTTTTGTAGCAAGAATCCTAGGGTGGGAGTTGTACATTTTCTGACAAGTATTGGATTAATCTCTTGTGGCGTGCAAGAGGACTGGACGTACCCTTGGTTATAAGGGGAACCAGGATAAATCTTAACGTGTTCATTTACTTACTGCAATTTTTATTAAGCCTTGTTCTTAAACTCAGTTTTTGATGACGAAAAGACCACTAACGATGGACAATGCAGCAAGATCAAAAAGAAGATCAAACCATCTTAAATAAGCTTCCAAATCCAAATAATAAATGAGTAAATGTAAAGGTATATGATACAAATCAATAGTTCAAATACATGAGAATAATTCATATTTACATATGCATTTAACATGTTTTCGAAAATCAAAAACAACATTAACAAATCATTTAAAATCATATTTTTGACAATTTGCATAAGTGTATTCGAATACACCATGTTGTATTCGAATACAACTTAAGTCAGAGGCAAAATGTTAAATGGTGTATTCGACTACACCCATCTGTAGTCGAATACAAGCTAAGTCAGTGGCCAAGTGTATTCGACTACACCCATATGTAGTCGAATACAAGTTAAGTCAGAGGCTAAAATACATTAATCTGTATTCGACTACACTGATGTGTATTCGAATACAAGATGTAAAATTTGAATTTTTTGAACGTTACAAAGACGTGTATTTGAATACACATATATTGTATTCGAATACACCTGGAAACATTACAATTTTTCAGATCTGGAATGTCTCTAGAACATTGTAATTTTTCATCAAACCTCTTGGATCAATGGCCACGAATTTGAAAGGATGTTTTATGGAGTATAAATACCCCATAACTTCAGATCAAAAATTAACCATCCTTGAATTAATTCATAAAACAAC
>PGTU02005409.1:0-38302 GCA_002896215.2 Cicer echinospermum
ACATGGTTATTCCGATGGGAGTTACATGTACCATTGGTTGTTGGGTAATGGTTTGGATTTATAATGTGAGTACTTTTCCGCTGCTGTAAATTATAATGACTCAATTATTTATCCAAAGGCATTTTTTATTTATTTCTCTGTTATTTTAAATTCTTTTGAAAAAAAAAAAATATACCTCCGCTTTGAAAAAACGGGGTGTTACATTGTGGTATCAGAGCTTTGGTTTGGTTTTCTTTGGGGGCGTGTGGAACCTTGGTTCTAGATTGTAGGTTACGAGTTGTTGTCTGACAATGTGTCGGTTTGTAGGTGTGTTAAGTTGTCAAGTTCATAATTTTATTATGTGCTGATGTGGTCGGAAGTTATACTTTAGAATAGAATTATTGAAGTAGCGTTAAAGACTCTACTTGATGATGGTTTTATAGGGAAACCATGCTGCCAAGGAGGAATGACGTTCCGAGAACCAATGCGGTAGGAATGATCGAATGGCGGAGGCTATGAATAACATGGCTGCTTCTGTTGCTGCACAGACTGCTGCAAGACTCAACGCGATCTCGAAAAGAGGGGAAGAGAGATCCGAGCTGCAGAGTCAAGAGGATTAAAAGACTTTCGTCGTTACAATCCTCCCAAGTTTGAGGGGACTGAGAATTCAGAGGAAGCAAGTCAATGGATCCAAGGGATGGAGAAGATCTTCGAAATGATTAACTGTCAGGCGGGAGTGAGGGTCAACTATGCCACTTATATGCTACTAGGAGACGCTGAGTACTGGTGGAGGAGTACAAGGTCGTTGATGAGATCAGCTCACGAGGAGGTGAACTGGGAATCTTTCAAAGGAAGTTTTTCGACAAATACTTCCGATGAGTACCAGGACTAGACTGGGTGACGATTTCCTGAAACTACATCAGGGGAACATGACCGTGGGCGAATATGCTGCTAAGTTTGAATCACTATCAAGGCATTTCAGATTTTTCCGTGAAGAGGTGGACGAGCCATTCTTGTGTCATCGTTTTCCAAGACGGACTAAAGTATGAGATTCAAGAGTTTGTCTTACCCTTGGGAATTCAACGTTTCCAGGTTCTGTGGAAAAATGTAGAGAAGTTGAGGAGATGAAGAATAAGAGAGCTAGCCGAGGAGGGAATTTTAACTCAGGAGGACCTAGTCGGGCGAAGTATCAGAACAAGGGAAAACAGGTTGCTAAATCTTATAATCGATCACATGATAACAAATGGGGACGGGATAACCCAGGGAACCAAGACCTTGAGAAGCAAGTGGGACAAGGCATACGATGTTTCCGATGTGGAGAAGAAGGACATTATGCTTATGCTTGTACCTTTAACAGTACTACTTGCTACAATTGCCGTAAACCAGGGCACTTTGCAAGGAATTGCGAGGCTCCGAAGGCGGAACCAATGGTGGATGTAGCTAGGATTACTCTTCCTACTGCTAGAGGACAGGTGTATTGCGTCGGCGCTGATTTATCTAGCAATCTGATTCAATATGACTGTGCGATTACAGGTAACCTCTTAACTACACTTTCTGATTCGGGGGCAACCCATTCCTTCATTGCTATGGATTATGTAAATTGTTTGAAGTTGTCCGTGTCTACTTTACTGCTAAGACTTTGACAGTAAATTATGCATGTTTACTTGTCAAATAACCATTCAGAATAGGGACTTCTCGATTAATTTTGATTGTTTACCTCTACAATAAACCAAGATCATTCTTGATAGGAATGGGGAAGCCCTATCATTGGTTAATGATACATTGTACTCAATGTGTCGGCGTCATACCTAGTGTTTAGGTTTGGTACTAGGTGGATGTTCCATACAAGGTGGAACATCAGCGACCTGCTGGGGTGTTGCGACCTTTAGAGATTACTTGGAGTACTATCGAGTATTGTATCAGACCGTGATCCGAAGTTCACATCACATTTTTGGGAGCATTGCACGAAGCCTTCGGAACGAGGCTATGATTGAGTTCACCTACAACAAATAGTTTCCACGCAAGTATTGGAATGGCTCCAGAGGAGACTTTTGTGGGCGCAAGTGCCAAACGCCCTTGTGTGGGTATAAGGACGGTGAAAATATGATCGTCGGACCAGAGATGGTGCAACAGACTACAGCTAAGGTAAGGAAAATCAAGGAGAAAATGAAGACTTCACAAGGTCGTCAGAAGAGTTACGCGGACAAGCGTCGCAGACTATTAGAATTCGAATAGGGTGACCATGTATTTCCGAGAGTCACACCTACTACGGGAGTTGGTAGGGCGTCAAGATCGAAGAAGTTGACTCCGAAATTCATTGGACCATGTCAGATTTCTGCACGAATTGGGCCTGTTGCTTATCGGATTGCATTGCCTCCGATACTGTCCAACATTCATGACGTGTTTCCTATATCACAGTTGAGGAAATATCTTGCAGATCCATCGCATGTGATCGAACCAGACACGATCCAACCGAAGGATAACTTGACATTCGAAGTACCACCTGTGAGGATTGAGGACAGGAAGATTTAGCGATTGAGGACCAAAGATGTTCATTGGTCAAGGTGATTTGAACCCAATTACTGGAGAGGCGACTTGGGAATTGGAGAGCAAGATGAGAGAACAACACCCAGAGCTATTTATCGACGCATAGTTTCGAGGACGAAACTAATTTTAGGGGGGAGTAATGTAAGGCCCGTAATTTTAAAGTACCATTTATGTATTTTTGGCGTATTTTGGATTTTGGCTCGGAGGCTTTTAAGCCAAAGTTAATAATATTTTGGAGTTTCATAATCAAAAAGGTATTTCGATGCCAATTAGAATTTCTCGTCGATAAATAAATTGAATTTAACTGCGGAAAATCCTTTACGGAGAATTTAAGGCGTTTCGGGCGAAACGGTAATTTAATAAATATCTAGATTTTGAGATATTTGTTAAGTTATATTTATTATATATTTATATGTTTGCTTGGAGGGAAAAAGAAAGGAAAACTAGAAGGAAGGAAAATGAAAAGAAAATAGTATATAAAGGAAGGAAGGAAAAAGGAAGAAAGGAAAAGCAAAGGAAAGAAATAGAAAGGAAGGAAAACTCAGAATTTCCATCTCCTTCCTCTAAACTCACGTGAACATAAACCCAAATCCATCCTTTCTCCATTTTTCGTTTTCGTTGCTTCCTTTTCTTCAAAACTAGTGACCCAAGGTTGGGTGAGGGTTAGACCAAGGTTTTCGTAACTCCACTCTTCCTCTGTGATTCGAAAACGAAGAAATACGGTTTTTGAGATCCAAACACAAACCCCTCCGTTTCTCCTAGATCCAAACCTCATTCCTCGAAGAGATAGAAGGGAAAGTTGCTCACCTCCGTGCTACGGTGCTAGTGCACTAATTTGGAAGCGGCGTTGCGAGCGGAGATTTTACCGGAATTTCTCGCGGAACCGGAAACACTCGATAAAGCTGACTTTGAGGTAAGGGCTCCTTCCAAACTTTTAGTTTGCATTAGGGACTTATCTGTGGTTGTGTGGGAAGGAATTTTGTTAGGGTTAAATGTATCGATTTGGGGAAAAACGAAACTAGTGCGTTATGGGTAAAACCTTAGAGTTAGGTTTTGTTTATATTGATGAATGTTTCGTGGTAAATGAATTTGAAGTCATTGTATATGATTATGAACAAATGAAATTGGTTGTATCTGGGTGTTATGTTGCTTTGATTTGTGTGTTCGTTGTTTTTGACATGCTCTTAATCGATATTGATGAGATTTGATGTGTGTATGGTTGGATCTGTGAATAAATGAATTGATATGTTTTAATGTGAGAATTTGTTGAGTTTGTGTTGTGTGAAACTTGAAAACCATTAAGTTAAATGAGTATTAAGAATGGGGAATCTCTTAATGTCTCGTTTACTTAATGTGCGTTTGTTTGTGAAAAACCGTTTAAGTTAACTGGACGTTAAGAATGGGGAATCTCTTAATGTCTCGGTTACTTAATATTTTGTTTTGAAAACCGTTTGAGTTAACTGGACGTTAAGGAGGGGGAACCTCTTAATGTCTCGGTTACTTAATATTTTGTTTTAAAGAAAAATCGTTTAAGTTAACTGGGCGTTAAGAATGGGAAATCTCTTAATGTCTCGGTTACTTAATATTTTGTTTTGAAAACCGTTTAAGTTAACTGGACGTTAAGGAGGGGGAATCTCTTAATGTCTCGGTTACTTAATATTTTGTTTTAAAGAAAAATCGTTTAAGTTAACTGGGCGTTAAGAATGGGGAATCTCTTAATGTCTCGGTTACTTAATATTTTGTTTTGAAAACCGTTTAAGTTAACTGGACGTTAAGGAGGGGGAACCTCTTAATGTCTCGGTTACTTAATATTTTGTTTTAAAGAAAAATCGTTTAAGTTAACTGGGCGTTAAGAATGGGGAATCTCTTAATGTCTCGGTTACTTAATATTTTGTTTTGAAAACCGTTTAAGTTAACTGGACGTTAAGGAGGGGAACCTCTTAATGTCTCGGTTACTTAATATTTTGTTTTAAAGAAAAATCGTTTAAGTTAACTGGGCGTTAAGAATGGGGGAATCTCTTAATGTCTCGGTTACTTAACATTTTGTTTTGAAAACCGTTTAAGTTAACTGGGCGTTAAGAATGGGGAATCTCTTAATGTCTCGGTTACTTATTATTTTGTTTGGAAAATTGTTTAAGATAACTGGGCGTTGAAAATGGGGAATCTCTTAATGTCTCGGTTACTTAATGTTCGGATTTGAAAAATCGTTTCAGTAAATGAGTATTAAGAATGGGGAATCTCTTAATGACTTATTTACTGAATGTTTTGTCTTGAAAATCGTTAAGTTAAATGAGAATTAAGAATGGGGAATCTCTTAATGTCTCGCTTTTTTTATGTGTGTTTCGGTAAATCGTGCTGACCCGGGATAGGTGGCACCTTGGTAAACAGTAAAGGCCGTGATAGGCAGTACGTTTACGATTTACGTTTGGTAAGTCGTGCTGACCCGGGATGGGTGGCACCTCGGTAAACAGTACAGACCCGTGATTGGTAGTACGTTTACGACTTACGTTCCTGAGGGAATTGTGTTTGGTAAGTTGTGCTGACCCGGGATAGGTGGCACCTCGGTAAACAGTATGGACCCGTGATAGGTAGTACGTTTACGACTTACGTTCCTGCGGGAATTGCGTCTGTCCGTGAGAGACTGCGCAGGGGTTTGTCCGTGAGAGACTACGCCCTGGTTTAAGTTAGACGAGAATTAAGAATGGGGAATCTCTTAATGTCTCGTTTACTCGTGTATGTTTTGGTAAGTTGTGCTGACCCGGGATAGGTGGCACCTCGGTAAACAGTATGGACCCGTGATAGGTAGTACGTTTACGACTTACGTTCCTGCGGGAATTGCGTCTGTCCGTGAGAGACTGCGCAGGGGTTTGTCCGTGAGAGACTACGCCCTGGTTTAAGTTAGACGAGAATTAAGAATGGGGAATCTCTTAATGTCTCGTTTACTCGTGTATGTTTTGGTAAGTTGTGCTGACCCGGGATAGGTGGCACCTCGGTAAACGGTACGGACCCGTGATAGGTAGTACGTTTACGACTTACGTTCTTGAGGGAATTGTGTTTGTCCGCAAGAGACTACACCCTGTTGATTTGTGAACTGTTGGTTCATTTTGGTTGTGTAGTAATGTGTTATAAATGCTAAGTGTTATGTTTTGGAATTTGGTGATAACATGTTTGATTGCAATACCATTTCGAAATCCATGATGTCGTAGTAATTGTGTTATCAGTGTAAGTGTTAAGAATTGGGATTATGTATGAATGTGATTGAGTTAGTTTATGAATTTTTGAAAGAATACACAGGTAAATCGATTTTCCCAATCGATTGGATGGAAGTCAGGGGCTTGGCCAAATGAACAAAATCGATTAGCCAATCGATTTTGTAAATCAGTTTTTTAAAAATCCCTTTCGAAATCGATTGCCAAATCGATTGGCAATTAAGTCAGGGGCTCAGCTATCCTGTCAATCGATTGCCCAATCGATTGAATCAAGCCAGAGTTCAAAACTTCACTAAAAACCTTCAGGAAATCGATTTGGAAATCGATTGGTAATAAGTCAGGGGCTCCGTTATCCTGTCAATCGATTGGCAAATCGATTGATTCAGCCCAGGATTCTATTTTCATTAAAAATCTTCACCCCAATCGATTGCCCAATCGATTGGCTCAGTGAAAATCCTCATTTTTAGTTGTATGAATAATTGCTCATGAATCTATCCATGTCCTGTTTTATTATGTGTTAATTAGGAGATCGAGAACTGCATTTTACCTTCATTTTCATTGGCAATGTACTGTACGAACTTTTCGCATATTGAAAATCCTGTTAAGGTGCATGCTTAGTTAAAAAGTTGTCTTGAGCATTCAAAAACTTAATTGCTATGTGTTAACTGTTATTTTCTGGTTGGTGACCCTTTACACTATTGTGGAAATCTGGGCTTTGCCCTCAGATGAGAGTCAGGACGGCCCTACTGGTTCGTACCCTGCGGACAGGGATGGAGATGGAAACGCTTGACTGCTGTTACGTTAGGAGGATCTCACGGGGCGCGTGGAGATCAGTCAGGGTGTTTAGTTGTTTTTGTAAAATGATCAGACTAGGTTGTCACAGAGGGAACAGATGTCTTTCTTTTGTATTGCATTTATTTTAAAATGGAAGACTGTACCTATACTAATATTGTCAGCTTGACATGTTATTTCCGATGGGTTACATGTACCATTTGTTGTTGGGTAAATGGTTTGGATTTATAATTGGAGTAACTTTTCCGCTGCCTGTAAATTATAATGACTCAATTATTTATCCAAAGGCATTTCTTTATTTATTTCTCTGCTTTATTTTAAATTCTTTTGAAAAAAAAAAAAATATACCCTCGCTTTGAAAAACGGGGTGTTACAGCGACCTTAGAGAAGAATAAAAACAAGAACAAAGAATATATACTTGAAAAGACAAAATAAACAATATGGATCGGATTATCGCATGAGAAGTTAGTACAGTCTACCTTGGAATTACTAGTAACCAAGTTGGGTCTCCCACCCATTTCTTTGTTTTATCTTATGTATATTCTTTTTCTTTATCATTGAATTACTAGCAACCAAGTCGGGTCTTCCACCCATTTCTTTTGTTTTATTTATGTATATTTTTTTTCTTTCAATATATTCATATATATTGTTATTACCTTTATAATTTAACTCTTTTTCCTGAATGCATCTTATGATTATCATATATTGGAAACTAAAACATATACCATAACTCGATATAATGAAACCGGATAAAATATAGGTTGTTTACAGTATAAGACATACAACGACATGAGATCCAACTTAAGATCACAATATTAATTATTCTTCAAAATAGAAAAAAAAAAAAAAAAGAACGGAAGAAAATGAAAAATAGAAGAGGACAAAAAAAAAGATCAAAGATATCACGTTCAAAAAAAAAGTATAAGTGCTTCTTCTCATTCATGATTTAAATGGTCGTGTCCAATAAAAATATTAATAAAAACCGACATATCCATTCCTTCATTCATGAAATTTTGTAAATTTAAAGCCGAGAAAACGATCCGCATGTTAAAGCTGGGAAAACGACTCGCACCCGAAGCCAAGAAAACGACCCGCATGTTGAAGCTTGGAAAACGACTCGCACCCGAAGCCGAGAAGATGACCCGCATGTTGAAGCCAGGAAAATGACTCGTACCTGAAGCCGAGAAAACGACCCGCATGTTGAAGTCTGGAAAACGACTCGCACCCAGAAGCCGAGAAAACGACCAGCATGTCGAAGCCGGGAAAACAACTCGCACCCGAATCCGAGAAAATGACCCGCACGTTGAAGCCGGGAAAACGACTCGCACCCAGAAGCCGAGAAAACGACCCACATGTTGAAGCCGGGAAAACGACTCGCACCCGAAGCCGAGTAAACGACCCGCATGTTGAAGCCGAGAAAACGACTCGCACCCGAAGCCAAGAAAACGACCCGCATGTTGAAGCCGGGAAAACGAATCGCACCCAGAAGCCGAGAAAACGACCCGCATGTTGAAGCTGGGAAAATGACTCGCACCCGAAGCCGAGAAAACGACCTGCATGTTGAAGCCGGGAAAGCGACTCGCACTCAGAAGCCGAGAAAACGACCCGCATGTTGAAGCAGAGAAAACGACGCGCACCCGAAGCCGAGAAAACGACCCGCATGTTGAAGCCGGGAAAACGACTCGCACCCCGAAGCCGAGAAAACGACCCGCATGTTGAAGCCGGGAAAACGACTCGCACCCGAAGCCGAAAAAACGACCTGCATGTTGAAGCCGGGAAAACGACCCGCATGTTGAAACCAGGAAAACGACTTGCATTTGAAGCCGACAAAACGACCAGCATGTTGAAGCCGGAAAACGACGCGCACCCGAAGCCGAGAAAACGACCCGCATGTCGAAGCTGGGAAAATGACTCGCACCCGAAGCCGAGAAAATGAATCGCATCTTGAAGTCGGGAAAACGAAACGAATTCTTATAAAAATTATTTTTCGGACAAAATTAGAATTTTGTTATCTTTACTTATTTTTACTTTGATTCTCATGTAAATTCTAAGTAAAGAAGGGCAGCTGTTGACACCTAATTTTTTCTGATTTTTACTTTTTTATTAAAAAAGGAAATAATAATAATAATATTAAATATATAAATATATGTGAAGAAATATAAAAATAAAAATAAATAATTAGGGATATAAGCTTTTAACAATCACAAGTGTTTTCAGTTTTTGTTTGCCTCTAATTCTTGTTCAGACTATTTTCTAAAATATAAAAAAAAAATAAGAAATAAAAATAAAGGAAACTGAAAAGAAATGAATTGATGGTCATAAAAATCGATGCAATGATGATCAAAATAAATGAAAAAAAAAACCGAAAAGAAATTGATTGATGGTCATAAAAATCAGAATAATGGTGATCAATTGAATAGAAAAGAAAACCGAAGAAATGAATCAATGGCAATAAGAATCGGTATAATTGTGGCCAATTAAAAGAAAAGAAACCGAGAAAAATAGATTAATGGTAATCAATTGACAATTATTCTTTTGTCTTTTCAAATCTCTACCCAAAAGTCTATAAATAGTCTGCCACACAAAGACAAAGGGGAGCACAATTGGAAACACAAATTGAGAGCACAAAAATAAAATAGAGAGATTAATTAGAAAAGGAGAAGAAGATAATTTGATCTTGAAATAATCAGTCTAGTAAGATATCATTTTCTTATTCTTTTCTCTATTCTGCTTATAGTTTTTTTTTTTTTTTGTATTTTTTAAATATATATATTGTTTCTCTTTCTATTTTTTTTTTGTGTTAAAAAAATAAACTCATATGTTAAATTTCATTTTATTTTTTAAATCGTTTAATCCTAAAATTATTTTCTTTGCAATATAAAATAAATAAAAAATGTAACTAATTGATGTTTATAGATCAAGAAAACAAATTTCATCATATTGTAATTTAATAGAAAAATTCATAATACGTCTTTATCAAATAAAAAAAAATTATAACAGATAAATGTTTTACCCTTAAGATTAGAATTAATGGTTGTCGCCGCCTGATGAAATTCATCCTCGCTCGCTGCACTATATTATTCACTTTCAATCGTTAGTGGCCTTTGTGTCGCGACAGATCCGACAACGTACGAGCAAATCATTTAGCAGATTATTTCACCGTCATGTCTATTTGTCTCGTTCACATACCGCCACGTTACGTTTTTTTTTTACTTTAAAACAGACAAAATATTATTATTTATTATTATTCCATTTTATTTTTTAATACCTATATAAATAAAAATAATAATAAAATCGGTCAACACACAAATATTTTCTACCCAAGAACTACGTGTGTTTTGATTTCCTATTGCACCCTGAGGATACGTAGGAGCAAGGTCTTCCCCTTGTCAAACCAAATTAATAAAAAAAAAAAATTTCTTCTTTCATTAATGTAAATAATTTTAATTTTTTTTATTATTCTTTTGGGGTAAACAAAAAAAATAAATAGTTTGTATATAACTAATTATAGGGTAATTGTTTTAACGGACGTTTTAGGTGATAATACTTCCCTACTCGTAATCGACTCTCGAATCCAAATTTTTGGTTCAAAAATATTATTTTAAGTTTTATCAATTTTTCCTTTAATAAAAATAAAATTGGTGGCGACTCCTTTTTCGCCGTACAAACCGGACGCGACAGACATAAATGTTTAACATCTTAATGCATTAAGACTAATGCACTTATTTGAATAAATGATTTGGTTAAGAACCAAAACGGATTAGAATAAGCTTAACAAAGATCAAATTGACCGACATCATAATGTTTTGAGAGTACTTCACGTATTGAAGCAACTACATTGGCTAAGAACTGAAATGGATTAGAATAATCCGAATGAAAACCAAAATGACCAAAATTTTTAATTTATTGAGACAAATGCACTTATTAGAAGAAATACATTGACCAAGAACAAAATAAATTAGATTAAGCCTAGTAAAGAACAAATTAACCAAAATCTTAATCCATTGAGAGTAATGAACTTTTTAGATATACTATATTGCCTAAGAACCAACGTAAATTAAAACTAGACGAGTGAAGATTAAAATGCACTAAATTTTAATCCATTTAGAGTAATGTGGCTATTGGGATAACTATATCGGTTAAGAACCAAAATGGATACGAGTAAGGCGAGTGAAGATGAAACTCTTAATCCATTTAGACTACATTGTCTAAGAAAAAAAATCAGATTAAAGACTAAATTGACAAAAATCACAATCCATTGAGACTATTGTAGTTATTGGAAGAACTATAGTAGCTAAAAATCAAAATGAACAAAATCTTAATCAATTGACAGTAATGCACTTATTAGACAAACTACATTAGTTTAGAACCAAAATGGATTAGATTCAGTTGAGTGAAGACCAAAATATCCAAAATATTTATCCGACGTAACTAATACACTTATAAGACGAACTATATTGACTAAGAACAAATATGGAGTAGAATAACCCTTGTCAAAACATTAAGCCATTGAGACCAATTAACGTATTGGATTAACTACATGAGGATAGAACGAAGACGAATTAGAAAAGGCCAAGTGAAGACTAAAATGCACCAAATCGTAATCCAATGAGACGATTGTGGTTATTGAAAGAACTATATATTGGCTTACAACCATAATAAATTAGAAAAAGTCGATTGAAGAACAAAATGACTAAAATCTATATTCGATGTGACTATTAATGCACTTATTAGATTAACTACAATAGCTAAGAACTATAAAATATTATAATAAGTCGAGTGAAGACAAAAATGACCAAAATCTCAATTCATTGAGACTAATTAACTTATTGGATGAACTAAATTGGATAAGACCCAAAATGGATTAAAAAAAGCGAGTGAAGACTAAAATGCACAAAATATAATTCATTGAGACGATTATGGTTATTGGAAGAACTATATTGGCTAAGAACCAAAATGGCTTAGAATAAGTCAAGTGAAGACTTATGTGAACAAAATCTTAATCTATTCTATATCCATTGTGACTAATGCACTTATTAGATAAACTAAATTTATTGAGAACCAAAATGGATTAGAATAACCCATGTAAAGACCAAAATGACCCAAATCTAAATCCATTGAGACTAAGCACTTATTGGATGAACTACATTGGCTTAGAACAAAAATGAGTTAGAATTAGCTGAGTAAAGACTATAATGACCCAAAATTTAAACCATTGAGACTATTGTGGTTATTATAAGAACTATATTGGCTAAGAACCAAAATGGATTAGAATAAACCGAGTAAAGAACAAAATGACCAAAATCTTAATCCATTCACACTAAAGGACTTGATAAAAGAACTACATTAGCAAAGAACCAAAGTGGATTGGAATAAGCCTCGTAAAGACCAAAGTCTTAATCCATAGAGACTAATGCATTATTTGGAATAACAAAATTCTCGAAGAAATAAAATGGATTAGAATAAGCTGAGTTAACACCAAAATGAAGAAAAAAAGTATAAATCGATAGTGACTAATGCACCTATTTAATGAAATACATTGGCTAACAAACCAAAATGGATTAGAATAAGTCATGTGAAGACCAAAATGACCAAAATCTATATCTGGTGTTACCAATGCAATTATTTGAACGAACTTCATTGACTAAGATAAAAAATGAATTAGAATAACCCTTGTAAAGACCAAAATATTAATTCATTGAGACTAATTCATTTATTGGATGAACTACATTGACTTGGAACAAAAATGGATAAGAACATGCAAGATGAAGACTAAAATGGCTAAGAACCAAGGATTATAATAAGCTGATGAAGACCAAAATGACCAAAATCTTTATCTAGTGAGATTAATGCACTTATTAGACGAATTATATTGAGTAAGAACATAATGGATTAGAGTTTGTCTAGTAAAGACCAAAAATGATCAAAATCTTAATCCAATGAGACTAATGAACTCATTAGAAAAACAACATTGGCTAAGAAACAAAATAGATTAGAACATGTTGAATGAAGACTAAAATGCACCAAATTGTAATCCATTGAAACGATTTTTTTTATTGGTTAAACTATAATGGTTAAGATGGGTTAGAATAAGTTTGGTGAAGACTAAAATGACCAAAATCTATATCTGGTGTAACTTATGCATTTATTAGACAAACTACATTAACTAAGAACCCAAATGGATTAGAATGAACCTTGTGAATAAAAAAAATCTTATGATATATTGGTTGAACTACATTGGTAAGAACCAAAATTGATTAGAAAAAGTTGAATGAAGACTAAAATGCACCAAATCATAATCCATTAAGCCTATTGGGGTTATTGGAATATATTGGATAAGATCCAAATTGATTAGAATAAGACAAGTAAAGACCGAAATGACTGAAATCTTAATCCATAGAGACTAATACACTTTATGGAAAAACTACATTGGCTAAGAAACAAAATTGATTAGAACAAGTCGAGTGAAACTATTATGGTTATTTGAAGTACCACATTGGCTTAGAACCTAAATGGATTAGAATAAGCCGAGTGAAATGACGAAACTCAAAATCAAATAAGTGTAACACTTATTAGAAGAACTACATTAGCTAATAACCTAAATGAATTTGAATAAGTCGTGTGAAGAAAAAATCTATATCTAGTGTGAGTAATGCACTTATTAGAAGAACTACATTAACTAAGAACAAAAATAGATTAGAATAACCCTTGTAAAGACAAAAATCTTAATCAAATGAGAGTAAATTGACTTATAGGATGAACTACATTGACTTAGAACAAAAATGGATTAGAATGAGTCGAGTGAAGACTAAAATGCACCAAATCATAATCCATTGAAACAATTGTGGTTATTGGAAGAACTATAATGGTTAAGAACTAAAATGAATTATAATAAGTTGACTAAAGACCAAAATGAGAAAAATCTTAATCCATTCATACTAAAGCACATATTAGACGAACCAAAATGAAGTAGAATAAGCATATTTGCTCATAACCAAAATGGAGTAGAATAAGCATTGTAAAAACCAAAATGACCAAAATACTAATCTATAGAGACTAATGAACTTTTAGGAAAACTACTTTGGCTAAGAAACAAAATGGATTAGAATAAGCTGATTGAAGACCAAAACGACCAAAATATTTATCTAGTTATCTAGTGAGACTAATGTACTTATTCGGTGAATTACATTAAGCAAGAACCAAAATGGATTAGAATAAGTATAGTAAAGACCAAAATGATCAATATCTTAATCCAATGAGACTAATGCAATTATTTGATGAACTGCATTGGTTAAGAGCCTCAATGAATTAAAACAAGTTGAGCGAAGACTAAAAGTCACCAAATCATAATCCATTGAGACTATTCTGGTTACTAGAAGAAATATACTGGCTAAGATCCAAAATAAATTAGAATAAGCCGAGTGAATATTCTAATGACCAAAATCATAATCAAGTAAGAGTAATACACTTATTAGATTATCTACATTAGCTAAGAACCAAAATAAATTAGAATAAGCTGACTTAAGACCAAAATCTTTATCTTGTGTGACTAATGCACTTATTAGAATTGTAAGAACAGAGGCACACCTAAGAGGAGATGGGTGAATTAAGTGTTTAGAAATTTTCTTGTTTTAAGAGATTTAGTGGTTGATTTTCCTGATTAAGATAGTGTATGGCAAAAAGTAAATGGTAGAAAAATAATGAACACGTCGATATTATCCTAGTTCCCCTTATGACCAATGGTACATCCAGTCCTCTTGCACACTACAAGAGATTTTTCCACTATTGTTAGAATATGTACAAATTCCACCCTAGGATCTCTGCTACAAACTTCCAACGCACTTCCTAAGATAGCACACCACTATCTTAGATTAGAATACTTAAAGAAAGTACACCACTTACTTTAAATACAATACAATAACTTCAATGATTTTTCAGAGTATAACAGTTGTACAATGATATCAATCTAATAATATTTCAAGTATAATAGGGAACATTTCTCAATGATATGAAAATATATTGCAAGTACTTGAAATATGAAAAATAACTTTGAGAATATTTCAGAAAATTGTTCAAAGATTGGTAGTGGGATTGATGAGTTTAAAACAAAAGTTATGGGGTATTTATACTCCATAGACATCCCTTTAGATCAGTGGTCATCGTTCCTAGAGGTTTTATGAACAATTGCAATAATCCAGAACCCTTTCAAAATTGAAAAGTTGCATTGTTTCGCAGTTGTATTCAGCTATAGCTTGTGTGTAGTCGAACACACCTCTATAACGTTCAATTTTTATTTAAAATTTCAACATTGTATTCGAATATGAAACCTTGTATTTGAATACAACTGAGTTAATTTTTCCACTGACTTATTGTTGTATTCGACTACACCATCTCGTAGTCGAATAAAGATGTTCAGTTTTAGCTACTAACTTAGCACTTGTATTCGGCTACACCATCTTGTAGTCTAATACAGATGTTCAGTTTTAGCTACTAAATTATTGATAGCGTTTCAGCAAGTGTACTGAATCATTGCAAGTAATAGTAAAATGGTAGTAACGAGTGTCGAACTCAAGGATTGCGTTTTACTATCAAATTATATTTAATTACTAAAATTAAACAAAAAGTTTCCAAATTGATTGAAATAATATTTGAAATTAACAACAGTAATAAAATTGATCCTTTATAATAAGAAAAATGTCAGGGATGAGTTTCACTTCGAATCCAACCTTGGTGTCTAATTTGATCCTAGTTATTGAATTCCTTTATTGAATTATTACCGATTTCTCTTTATTATTCTTGCCCTAATGTCTTAGTGACAGAACCTTTAATTCCAAAGTAACCCCTATTTCCTTATTGGATTCAAGATTAGAATTAAGCATTACTATACAGGAATTCTCTTTTTAAACTATTGCCTATGCAACAAATTCAATTGGTTTCATGACTTGTATGTATCCCTATACTACAAAATCATGAATTTCTCATCTCAAGCATTCGTAAAGTCCACTTCTATTTCAAAATAAGAATCGTAGAACATTTTAATGTTGATCAAGTAATAAAAAACATTAAGCATAGAGATGAGAAAAATAATTCAATAAACTCATTCATATAATTAGTAATCAAATCAGGAAAAAAGAAGGTTTCATCTTGTTTAACTAATCCCTAAAAAATAGGGTTTATTTACTCATGACAGAGTTAGAGAAGAATTACAAGAAAGATTCATGAATGATTCTTGATAAAACTACTCCAATGGTGTTAGAAACGGTCGTCTTTTAGTTTCTATGCTAGGGCACAAGTCTCCCCACTTCCCAATAGTCAAAAAGATCCTTAAAAAGTAAGAAAAGTGAGTTTTAATATGTTATGTTGCGCGTCACACGCTTCATGCGCGCAACGGCAGGTCTTCAGCGCTGAAATGCGCTTCCGACACACTTTAAGCGCACAACATCTTATGTCTAGTGTTTAGTGCATTTTTATCCTCTTTTGATTCCAAAATTGGTTTTGGTATCTTCATGAAAGGTGTAGTTATGGATCATATCTTTCATTTTCACTTCGTTTGACTCCAATTGGACATCTACAACTCCAAATATGGCTGAAATACTCCACATAGATCATGTTGATTTCTCACCAAAATTCAGCACTACACTAAAACAAAGTAACAACATAAAACTCCGAAAAATGTCTACTTAATCAAGAAACTAAGAACATAAACATTTCATTAAATCAAAGAACTAAAATTAACAAATTATATCAAATAACTCCTTAAATTAACTAATGAATAAAAGATAAATAAGACTAAAAACAATGAAGAATATGCATATGAGTCATCACAACCCCAAACTTAATCTATTGCTTGTCCCCAAGCAATAATTAATTTCAAATTTGGTACAGTTAAGAAAAACTTAAACTCAATTTCTCAAATCAAATCAAACTCAATTCTTAAAGTCCCAGCTACTACAAAACATTCATGACGCTCCATGGTGTCTTACACAAAAAAGAAAAACAATACAGTTTGTACAGTTTAGCGTTCATTCATCAAGTTCAATTCTCTCTTCACACAATCTCACTAAAATTTCTCTCAAGTGTTTAGCAAGGGTTATGAATTTATCACTCAAATCTTAGAACATGCATCACGCTACCATAGTCTTGAAAAAATTCTGGTTAGTAATCACAATGCAACAAACACATACACTTTTGGAGGACTATCGGGTTGTAACGGGGTTGAGGTAAGGGTAGGACATTATGGGATAATAGGCTTTACTACTTGGAGTTAAGTACACATTTTCAAATTATTCTACCACATTTTATTTTGCTTTACCTTTTGATTGTGGAGATTCTCAAACATTGACAAAATAACTAAGAAGATGTTATATATCAAAGTACACAAACTAATTTTATTTTATTTTCTTCTTTTATTTTTGTGAGAACCACCACCCCAAACTTAAAAGGTTTCTATTCTATGAGCAACCCCAAACTTATAATTTTACCTAGACAAGACAAAAAAATTCCTACCTAACTCAAGTAAGGTGATGTAATTAAAGTCAGATCTTTGGTTTGTAATGTGGTTAGTAATCGAAAGAAAATGGCAATGCTCAAAGGGGCTAGCAAATTATAACATTTTCATCGGGTAGTTAGAAAGGCTCAAACGACCAAATAAAATTGCCTCAGTGTATGCATAAATTACAAGTGATGCAAGTCAAAATTAGTGCAAGTTCTGAAGGGATAACACATGTCTAGATAATCACACAATAAATAATTAAAGTGTTTAGGTCCAAAAGCTCACAGCTAGGATAATAACATAAAGTATGAACTATCAAAATAATGCCAAACATGTCACTACAAAAGTTATTTATTTATATTTTTTTTTAAATGGCAAGTGAGACTTTGGCAACCAAGGAGTAATCAACAATGCACACATTAGTGAAACTCATCGAATTGAACGATGATATGAGCAAAGAAATAGAATTTAGATTTCAAAATCCCAAACCGAACTTAAGATCAAATGCAAGTTATTACATCTTCATCATAGTACATGACTCGTTGTCGCACACAGGTCAAATACAATTGATAAAATGTAAATAGAGGTAATAACTCGAGTCATTTCGCAAGGACTTTTGATATAATAATATTAACCGAATTGAAATTTGAAATTAGAAAGGGGGTTTTTTAGATTTTTGTTTTAACAGATGAGCAAAACGATTAATCCGTTGATTTGAGTTTCAAGCCTATCACATATTCTATCAATGAGTTTAATTTCTAATTCATGATTCTATTCTTATTTTAATCCTATGTGAATTCAGTTTCTTTGACTAGATTAATCATCACGATCATCAAAATATTACAATTAATGATCAAGCATTGCAAAATTATAATTCAATTAAATTAGAAACAGAAACCAAATTATGTAAAATAAATTTAATCGATCCTATTGATACACAATTTAAGCAATTAGAATATCAATATAACCAAATAAACAGAAATAGAATCATGAAGTGAAATTGACAGTGTAACCTGAATCTCAAAGTGTTGATGAAACTCTGAACTCGTGGATTAATCTTATAAAATTAGCCTTCCATGAAATTAAAATAAAAAATATTTATTCCTTGTATCAATCTGAGTCCTAAAATTTCATCCCCTAGAAAAGAAAGAAAACTCCCAATATATAGTACTTGATTTTGGGTTTTAGGGTTTAAAAACAAGTGACCCGCTATTTTAAATTATTACAAAAGTCCAGATTACGAAAGTTGCAATTTAGGCCCAATAAAGTTCAGAATTGGACTTTTATTCCAACACAAAAGTTGTATCTCTGGTGTTTAGCTTTCCAACGCCTGCTCGTATGCACCAATCCGATATCCAGAGCTCAAGTTATGGCCTACAGAGCGAGTAAGGGTCAAAATGTAAATAATAAAATTATAATTCAATTTCGACCCAAAGTTTAGAAAGAAGCTAAAAAATTATTCTAAGCTATAAAGAGTTTTTAATACCAAACTAAAAAGTTAAAAACATGTGTCCAAATTCTATGATCAAATTCCTTCACACTTAAGCTTTTGCACTCCAAGTAAAACAATGCATGCGATTCCAAATATTCTAATGAATGCAAAGTGGTGTGAGAAAAAAAAATATTTCTAACTTAAAGCAATCATGAATAGTTTTTTATCACAACCAAGGCAAACAAGAGGACAAGTTAACTAAAGAATAAATCATAAGTGATAGAGTCCTCCCAAGATATAAAATTCTCTCAACCACTCAAAGTGTTTGGGCTACTGTTTACACTCAAAGCACATCATCCTTCGATGTTGGCAAGCCTCTAACATCTATATTTGAAGCACATGCACATAATGATCAAAATATCTTTATTTAGGTTGCAACGTGGCCAAGGTAAGGGTGAGATAATCCTAAGGAGACTAGGGCTGAAAATCAAAGAGGATAAAAGAGTAATGATTAAAAGAGAAAAACAACATTAACAAGTAACTCAACAAAATATCAATGACTTTTACTCTCACATTGTCTTTGCTCACAAACACAACCATTTTCCTCATTTTATTCCTTTTTTTTTCTTTCTTTTTCTTTTCTTTTTCTCCTTTTATACACACACACACACACACACACACATATATATATATATATATATATATAACCCTCAAATTTAAAAATACAAGTTGAGCACCCCCACACTTATTTAAGGAAAAACTCCTTTATCCCCAAAGATTAGGTCAATTTATTGTTTTTCACTTTTGGGCTTGTAATGAGCTATATAACAAAGAATGGGATAGTTAGGCTCAAAGGGGATTATACAAATGGATAATTGTAGGATAGACTTATTTGGCTAGTAGCTTAACAAGAAACAAATGCCTAGACTATTTCAATATATGCATGCAGACAAGAGTCAAGTCAAGTTCTAGCGTAACTAACAATCATGAGTGAGATAACACATAAGAAAGAAAAGATGGAAAATGTATTTCATTCATTATAAGGCTCAAAAATCTCACAAAGGTTAATGACCTATCACAAATGATACACAATTTAGCATTTTAATCCAATTTATTTTACCAAGAATGCAAAGATACTATCCAATCATGCCAGTCCAAAAAAAAATCACAACATTTAGAACCACAAAATCTAATGATAAAGCATGCAGTGCAATGTCCATTTTTATTTTTATTTTTTTCTATTTTTTTCTATTTTTATTTATTTTATTTTTAAAATATAATAAATAAAATCCTAAATAATACCCCCACACTTAAATTACACATTGTCCTCAATGAAAGTAACAAGTATAAAATAAGAGTGAGGAAAGGGAGCTCCACGTTCCAACTTTAGTGTCCAATGAAGGAGAGTTCTTCTATTGTAACATCTTGAAGCACATAGCTCTCATGGAATCGCTTGAGACGTTGTCCATTTACTTTGAATACTTTCTCGATGTTTTCACTTTTTATTTCCACTGTACCATGAGGAAAAATATTAGTAACAACAAAAGGGACAATCCACTTGGATCAAAGTTTCCCAGCCATAATTTTCAGACGATGGTTGAATAATAAAAAAATTTGGCCGATGGAAAATTTCTTCCTAGAAATCATCTTATCATTAAAGTACTTAGTTTTCTCCTTATAGATTTGAGAGTTCTCATAAGCTTCAAGTCTAAGCTGTTCAAGTTGTTGCAATTGATGCTTTCTCTCCAAACCTACTTTCTCCATCTCAAGGTTTCAACTCTTGACCGTCCAATAAGCACGTGCTCTATTTCCACTCGGAGGTGACATTCCTCATCAAACACAAGTTGATTTGGGGACATCCCTATTGGTGTTTTGTAGGTTGTTCTATGATCCCAAAGAACTTCTTCAAGTTGGTGGCTCCAGTCTTTCATGTCTGGCTACACCTCTTTTCTAAGATCTGTTTGATTTCCCTGTTTGAGATTTCAGCTTGCCCATTAGTCTGGAAGTGATAAGGTGTAGAAGCTATGTGCACAACCCCATACTTCCGATGCAAAGCATCCATGGTGGGATTGCAAAAATGTGTCTAACACCCCAAATTTTTATCCAAAAATTACTTAAAATATTTGTTTTCTTTTAGAAACAACTACAATTTTTTTTTCTTAGAAGTAGTTATCATGTAATAATTTGAAGATGCGTCAAAAAATGACTTGATATATTTCTTTATAAAAGAATATAATGCAATTTACTAAATATTATTTATTCATTTATTTGAAAAATTAATATTCCAATTGTTAGATCAATATTCATTTATGCTCCAAAATAAAATAAATTTTCTTTAAGTGAAATTCAAAAGAAGCAAGGTTGACTGAAATTAATGACATTCAATTATTTACTATCAAATGAAATCTTGCTTCCGCATTTCTATTAAAAGTTAATGATGAAGAGTAAATAACTTTCAATGTACTACAAAAATTTTAGTAATACAAAACATTATTTTTTAAGTAAAAGTCTCATTTTCCCACGCCCGTGCACCACTCAACCATCATTCATGCAATTTTTTTGAGATCATTAGTACCTAAATGTTGGTGTAAGGGGTCAGTTCATCCCACATCAAAAATTAAACCAAATAATAAATTAACAGCCATAAAATATTAATATAAAATATTTTCGTCATAAAAGATTTAAAGAAATTGATTCTTTAATAGTTCTCAAAGATGTATCAAAAGTCATAAAATGTATCTAAATAAATCAAGTAGCAACCGTAGAGCAAATAATTAGATCAAAATAAAAATAAAAATAGAATGTATTCAAGTTATGCATGCTCCTAAATATATATGATCCGGATATAACTAGCCACACAGACGTCCACACAGAAGTCACTCATACCAATGGGAAAAATTAAATCAGCCACACATGCGTCCACAAAGATGCATATGATATGTCATGAAATGATGATTATGCTCAAAAGATACATATCACCACCCACTTAGATAATCACACAAATCACCAGCCACTTAGGCAACCATAGAGATAAAAATATTTAAAATCTAAATCACCAGCCACTTAGGCAACCACAAGGATAACAATATTTAAAATACAAAATACCAGCCACTTAGGCAACCACAAAGATAACAATATTTAAAACACAAATCACCAACCACTTAGGCAATCACAAAGATAACAATATTTAAAACACAAATCATCAACCAAACCACTTAGATAAAATATTCAAAACATAAATCACCAGCCACTTAGGCAACCACAAAGATAATACTATTTAAAACACAAATCACCCGTCACATAGGCAACCACAAAGATAAAATATTCAAGATTAAATTTTAATCACATATGACATCAAAGTTTTATTCTCATGGACGCTTACAATCATGAGTTAGTAATTTTGTTATCCCAAATATATAACACACAAACACATGAATAAATATCTTAGAACCATAACTTTTATTTTATAAACTATAAAATTGGATTAGCGACGTGTTATTAATAGACATCAAAACTCAAGTAACGAAGAACACATACCAATATAAAATTTATTTCTTCTACTATAAATTTTCTTCCATTATTAGTCATTTAGGCATACAAATCAAGGTTTACCATTAAACACATCACAAAAATCAACTTAATCATGTTATCATAATTAAAAATTAAACATTTTCACCAATTCCCCAAGACTCATATACATTTCTTAAAAATCAAAACTTTGAAATGAAATAGCACAAAAATCAAAACTTTAAATTAAAAACATCATAACAAACATATTACTCACGATATCATAATAAAAATCATAACTTTATAATTAAGTCCACATAAACTACACAAAAGTCACAACTTTGCATCAAATATATGACATCAAATTTATTACTCATTATCATAATAAAAATCGAAATTTTATAATTAAGTTTATCAAAGCAAACATATTACTTATAAAACAAAATATTATATCAAGACATATATCAATAACTTACAAACTATTAATTTAATATCTAGCCTAACCTTGCATGGGGAAAAGCCCTTACCTTAGGCGCTTTCTTTCTTAACACCTCTAAATTCGCACGAGAAATAGCTCATGAGGCAGTGATGAATTCAACACTGATAGATATTGGAATTTACGACTTAGAAAATTATTTTGGGAGTGTACGAATGACAAATAAGTGTGACAACAAGAGGCCTAATAGAAATGTATGAACGTATAAGCTATTTACCACTACTAGAAAAACATGTTTTAGCTGTCATTCTTAGCGTCGACCACACACCACCGACGCTAGTTAGCGTCGGTCAAGGGCACACTAACGCACCAATTTTGTTTTTGAATTCGTTAATTATTAGCGTCGGCCTACCCCCACATACTCCCGTTGGCGGCACCATAGTCCATTTCCCTAATCGCGACGATATCACCGAGATTTTCGTTGATGGATATCCCGATAAATGATTAGGACCTCACTTGCAACTCATGCGTAATTTTTATTTTCACATTTTCAATTTAACCCTAGTTTACTATTAGGGGAATCCAACATCAAATTCTAATAGTATTTACTCTTTAGTAGTTAGGCATATTATTCATGATCTTGATTCTTGCAATGCATCTGCATTAGAAACTTTCTGTTTTACATTTTTTTATAGGAACTGAAATTATTTGAAAAATAGTAGCAATAACACTTTCCTTTTGTATTTCTATTATAGTAACTGTGCCAGATAATATTCCAACATTCACATTGGATAGGACCAAAATTCCACTCTTTAAATTTACTTTGTTCTGTAGGTCAATGATTTCATAAGTTATTGTGGCTGGAGAATTTAGCACTACCAAGACACTGAATGAGCTGAAATTGGAATGCAAGTTTTAAATTTTCATACAGTACAAATCAGATAAAATGATGCAAGGTGGGTGCTAAAGTTATTTACTTTAGGTTATATAAAGTTCAGTTCAAGTACTTTTCGCTCAAGGGTAGATGTTTGATATTACTATGTTAAGTTAGTAATGCGTTTGGGAATGCAAATCATGTAGTTTGATTTATTCTGATACAACTATATAACAGTTTTTTTTAAAATCACTACGCCAAAAATGACATTTAAACAGCGCCCCTTTTTACAGCGCTTGCTAAACACAAGCGCTGTTGTAAATATATTTTAAAAATAACGGAGCCTTTTACAGCGCTTTTGTTGATAAGCGCTGTTGTAGGTCATATAACGTGTGCGCATAACGTTATAAGGCTTTTACAGCGCTTGTCAAAAAAGCGCTGTAAAATGAAGCGCTTTCTCACAAGCGCTGTAAACACATGCGCTTTTAAATATTTGAACTACCTAATACAACGCTTTTTTTCACAAGCGCTGTAAAATACATGCGCTTTCATTGAATTTAACTACCTATTACAGCGCTTTTTTCACAAGCGCTGTGAACTACATCTTTCAAATAATTATATACGTTGGAAACCCTCATATCCTCTACATCTTTCAAATAATTATATACGTTGGGAACCCTAATATCCTCTACGTACTGTGCGGCCATCTACGTTGTCTCAGGTATTTTTTACACATGATCTGTTATGTTTTGTTATATATATATTAAATCTACTAAAAATTGTTATATATATATTAAATCTCTTCTACACATGATCTGTTATATTTTTGAAATTGTCAAAAATTGTCAAAAACTCATACCACATGATCTGTTCTGTTTTGAAATTGTTAGTTGATATTGGTTTCTTTTTGAAACTTGTTGATATGTTTTGAAAGCTTATATATTTTTGTAACTGCATTTATATAGGTGGTATAATATGGATAGGAAATGGATGTAAGCCAATCGATTGTCAAAAGAGTATGAAATTGGAGTGAAGGAGTTTGTTGAGTTTGCAGTGAAGAATGCAAAAGATCCAAATAGAGTAGTTTGTCCTTGTTTAAAATGTTGTTTTGGAAAATGTGTTAGAGAAGATGAATTAGAAGGACATCTAGTATGTAATGGAATTGATCAAAGTTACACATGTTGGATAAGACATGGTGAGAAAAAAAAAGGAAACATTAATTTTGAGAATAGTTCGACATATGCTTCAACTGACTTCGATACAGATACATATGAGCCGGACCGAGTTGATGAGATCGCAAAAGCAGTTGAAGAAGATCTTCGAGATTATCCTAAAATGTTTGAAAGTTTGTTGAGTGATGCAGAGAAAGAATTATATAATGGTTGTACTAAATTCACAAGACTGTCGGCGATATTAAAGTTGTACAACTTAAAAGCGAGTAATGGATGGTCTGATAAAAAGCTTTACAGAATTATTAACACTCATAAAAGATATGTTGCCAGATGATAATGAACTTCCCAGTCGAACTTACGAGGCTAAATGGATTTTGTGTTTCTATTGGAATGAGTTACGAAAGGATTCATGCGTGTCTTAAAATGATTGCATTTTATTTCGAAACGAATATGAACTATCTAAGCGTGTCCAAAATGCAATGTCTCTCGATATAAGAAGAAAGAATCTACTCCAGCAAAAGTCGTGTGGTATTTTCCTATAATACCAAGATTTAGGCGCATGTATCGCAGTGAAGAAGATTCAAAACACTTGACATGGCATGCAGATGAAAGAATTAGAGATGGAATGTTTCGACACCCTGCAGATTCCCCACAATGGGCAAAAATTGATCACGAGTATCCTGAATTCGGATAGAGTCAAGAAATCTAAGACTTGCACTTTCTACTGACGGAATGAATCCACATGGTCTTCAAAGCATCTCACATAGCACGTGGCCTGTGATTTTGGTAATATATAACCTACCTCCATGGTTATGTATGAAGCGTAAGTTTATGATGTTGTCTCTGTTAATTTCTGGACCCAAACAACCGGGGAATGATATCGACGTATACTTGACTCCTCTAATCGAAGATTTAAAACGTATGTGGGAGAAGGTGTGGAAGTTTATGATGGTATATGAAAGAGTGTTTCAATTTGAGGGCTATGTTGTTCGGCAACAATTAAGTTCAGCATATGGTAATTTATTCAATTTCAGGATATAGCATTAAAGGTCAGTGTGCATTCATTATGGTGAAGGAGAGTCAAATTGGATGCGGTTGAAACATTGTAACCGTAGGTTCTAAAAATGCATTATCTCTAGCAATATTCCATTGTCTTTACACCATAATTATTAACACACACAAAGCTCTTCATATCTTTTAAATTTTAAAAATAAAAATTTTAAGAAAAATAAGCAAAAACATCATTTAAAATAATGTCATCGAGCTTATAGTTTTGGACATTGGGAAAGATGGAAGAAATCCAAGAGTCATATTTGAAGTTTCTAAGACTCAATATTTAATAGTGTATATAAATGAGTTGAACAATATGGTTAAAATGAGTTAAATTAAATCTGAGATGATTCAATGAATATACTGGCTGATTTTCTTATATACTTCAAAATATATGTTTAATTTATGTAAACTATATAGAATTTATAAGAGTTTATGAAATACTTTTTAGTTTTTTTTTTCTTCAAAATCAAATTCTTCTATTTAATTTATAACTTCAACTGTTTAGTTAAAAAAAATATAGTGACATATAAATATATTCATCTTCTTTGTACAAAGAACGACACTGTATATGAGAACATTATATTAGATGATGATGGTACATTAACACCACCACATGACACTATGTTACATTAATATTCAAAAGAAACGACTCTCTCACGATGATACCTTGTTTTACTAAAATGAAATTAAAAATAATATAATTTATTGCAATGATAATAATGTTTTTTTTAAAATTTTCAATACAACTATTGCATTTACAAGCATACCAGTCACCATAAACTAAATAATTTGTGTCCATTATTTTACATTTTTTCTATAAATAAATCTATAATTTTCCGGATACATTTTTCTTGTAAGTACATCAATAATAAATGTGTAGAAAATTTATAGATCAAAAAATTGTGGAGATCAAGTTCATCAACAACAAACACAACCAATATCATTAACATATTCAATTTACACATTTAAAAAAGTAAACAATTACTACTATGAAGATGTATAAATTTACATAGAGTATATATATTATTCAGCAGGACCCTGCACCTGATATGTGGATCTCATTCGAGCAATTTTATTTTCTTCACCAATGTTGAGCAAAGGCCAAAAAATCTGCACTCACTTAATGTCTCATATAATGTATATTAGTGTGTCCACTCACTTATTGTAAAATTAAATTTACTCTTACTAAATTTAATTAAATATTATAACATACCTTCACCATGGTCAAATGTGGTATCCTACTCATACTCTACTAATTTATCACGGTGAATATGAAGATATGTACCTATGAATATAATTTAGTCATAATTGTTCATGCAGTTCCATTAATTAATTTCAGATGATATTTCAGTCATTTATTTATTTTTTCTTGATTTGGTCATTTATTTAATTTAAGTAAAATAATTTGATCTTTATGTTTACATGTTACATGTTATCATTTTTTTTACAATAATTCATCAAAATTTTCAAATCAAACTCATAAATTAATTATCATCTCAATTTAATGCAAATTCATCAAATTTATAACTAAAATCTTCAAATAAACTCATATTTTCATTTTTTAATATTTTATTAAATAAAATTAAATAAATGACAAAATCAAAAAAAAAAAAAAAAGAAGATAAAATAACTGAAGTTTGGTAAATTTCATATTTTTAAAGTGACAATACATTGAGAATGTAATTATGAAGGGTCTAATGATTAAAGTGGATATTCAAATAACTCTCTGTAAAAGTAAATAAATTAAATTGAATTACCAATCACATGAAGAAAAACTAATTAGTTAAATACCAAATTCACATGAGGAAAACACTAATTTATATTCTCTAGCAAAGAACATCATGTCACATGCGCATTTTTTTACGGAATAACTTGCATCTTTTATTCGCTAAGTTATCATCATTTTCTTAGAAGAAAGATCTCTACACGTACAGCTTTCCAGGAAATTGCATTTGAAGTTGTAACATGGAATAAAGAATTGTAATACAAGCCAAAATAGTTTTTCACTGAGTAACAAAATATCCTTTTCATAATGATAGTTTAGCACATAATTAATCAAATCAAATTAGATCGTTAGCACTATGAATATTGTTCAACTGGTTCAATAATTATATCTCAAAACCAATAAAATCAAACTGCACAAGTTGATTGAAAAAAATAGGTTTAAATAGTTTACATTTCATATCTAGAGGAAGATGACAAAACTATATATGGTGTTAGTTCATTTATTACTAGATCATATCCGCGTCTAAAAATACTTTAAATTTATAATAATTTTTTGCTTTTATGTTAGAGTGTTTGTGAAATATAATCATATATTTTAGTTAAAATGTGTGGTGTACTTGAGACATGGTAGGTTGACACTAGACAATGATTGTGAATTTTTTTTTTTTTTTTAATCTTTTGGAATTTCCACATGGTATTATTGTGTGTGATTGCACTTTAAATTTCTTTGATGTCTATTTTTTTTTTTTTTTACATTGGTATCAAAACTTTGGTTTAGTCTAGAGAGAAATAAAATCTTAGTATGCTACAGTTGCAACATTGTCTGATCTTCTACAGCAAAAAAAGAAGGTGATACTAGAAACTTGTTGTTTGAAAAAGGTCAATCGAGGAAAGACTTTGCACTTAAGTGGTCTTTTCTGGAATTGATTGAAATAATACATGTTGAAATAGTCTCATATTGTCTAGCATTGTAAAGAAAGAAATATGTCAAAGTTATATATATGATTCATGTTCTTTATTACAAGATTCATTCGAATTAAGAGAAGAAAAATTATATGAATTGACAAACTCTCTTTGAAAGATGACCCAAGTCTTATATATATACAAATGGAACCAAAACTAACAGACCTTACGAAACAACCTAAACTAAATTCAGTTATTAGTAGAGATAAACAAAGACTAACTTATATTTAATACTCCCCCACAAGCTGGACGATGCACATCAAATAAACCAAGCTTGGACAATAGTTGCATGAAAGCTGGTTTCAGTAGAGACTTCGTTAACAAGTCTGCTATTTGAGCAACAGACGATATTGGGAACAACTTTATGAGGCCAAGATAAATTTTCTCACGAACGATATGACAATTAATTTGTATATGTTTGGTTCATTCATGAAATATTGGGTTGTGAGCCAAGTAAATTGTTGGTTGGTTGTCACAGTAAACAAATGTTGGTTTGCTGAATGTAATGTGAATGTCTTTGAAGAGGTAGTGCAACCATTGTATTTCACAGGTTAGGCTGGACAAGGTGCAATATTCAACCTTAGAATTGGACCTCGAAAAGTGGAATGTTTCTTTGATTTCCAAGAGATTAAAAATGAGCCTAAGAAGACAACATAGTATGTGACAGATTTCCTAGTGCTTGGACACGTAGCCCAATCTGAGTCTGCAAAACCAGAAAGACATAAATAAGTGGAAGAAGAATAAAATAAGTAATTTGCAAGACAATATTTTAAATACTGTAGGATGCAAGTTGTAGCCTTATAATGGAAAAAGTCGAGTGACAAGACATGTTGACTCAGTTGTGAACAACAAATGCTATGTTAGGCCGAGTTGTAGTAAGATAAATAAGTCTCCCAATGAGTCTCCTATATTGATAATATCTTCATAGAAAGGAGAATCAATACAATGTAATTTCAGAGAAGAGTCATAAGAGTATAGATGGTTGCTGGCTAGATGGGTCAGTTTCATCTATTAATTCTAGTGTATATTTGCGTTGTTAAAAAAATACCATTTGGTGATCTAGCAACCTCAATGCCAAAGAAATATCTAATACAACTTAGATCCTTATATTTTGAATTTTTCATTTAAATATGATTTTACCTGCTGAATTTCAATGTAGTCATTACCTGTGAGCACTATGTCATCAACATATATAATCAATGCAGTGAAAATGATCATTAAAATATTCATAAATAAAAAATCAGCAGTGGAGTGAGTATAACCAAGAGAGGTAAGGGAGTTAGAGAGTTTGAAGTACCATTGTCTGCTAGCTTGTTTAAGGCCATAAATTGATTTATGAAGCTTGCAGATATTGGTAGTTCCATCACTGTCATTAGGAATTTTATAACCTAGAGGTATGGTCATATAAATTTCCTCATGCAAGTCACCATGTAAAAAACATCTTTACATCAAGTTGTTCTAAAAACCAATTTTTAATAGAAGCAAAGGCAAGAGCAATTCTTACAATTGTTAATTTGGAAATAGGTGAAAATGTGTCAAAGAAATCCACACCTTCAAGTTGAGTGTAATCCTTGGGCACTAATTTGGCCTTATATCTCTCTATCGAGCCATCAGTGCATGTTTAAATTTGTAGACTCATTTACAATCAATATGAGTCTTATCATTTGGTAGATCAACAATAGACCAAGTATGAGTAGAACCAAGGGCGTGCAATTCATTATTCATATCAATTTTTCAACAATCTTGTTTACATGCTTGAGTATAAGTCTTAGGTTCAATTATAGAAGAAACAACTAAACAAATTTTTTTTATAAGAGGTATTGCAATTATCATGAAGTAAAACAGAACATAAAGAAAATAGACAGTTAGAAGACTGGGTTTGTTTGTGGGTTGGTTTCCTAAGAAGTTCACAATAATAATCATTTAGATAGCTTGGTCTGGTTGTAATTCTAGTTGAATGTCTAAGGGGATAACGTATGGTACTTATTTGAACAGGTTGTCCATGATTAATGGTTTGAGTAGGGTGGTCAATATTAGTGTTAACATCATGATGAGGGGTTAGATTGGTGTGATTATGAAAATAATCAAGGGGTTCAAGGTATGTAATGTCAGAATGTAGTTGATGGATAATAGGTGTAGGAGTATCATTTGTAACAACAGAGAAAGGATAAACCTGTTCAAAAAAGATAGCATTTCTAGAAACAAAAAAATCATTAGTCTGCAAATCGTATAAGAAATATCCTTTAATACCATCCCTGTAACCCAAAAAGACAGTTTTCTAGCATGTGGCTCAAAATTTGTTCTATGAGCATTTAAAATGGAAGCATAACCTAAACAACCAAAAAATTTGAGGTGCAGTAAAGTAGGAGGTGTATTGTGAAGTAAAGTAAATGGAGTTTTATTATTAATGAGAGGAGAAGGTAACCTGTTTATTAAATAAATAACATGTTGTACAAAAAAGTGCTTGAAATTCTTAAGGCAAGTGAGCTTGAAAAGAAAGAGATCTTGCCACAACGAGGATGTGTTGATGTTTCCTTTATACAATTCCATTTTGTTGAGGACACTCAACACAAGACCTTTGGTGTAGGATCCCTTTAGATTTGAAAAACTCATTCATTGAAAATTAAGGCCCATTTATCAGTGCGTAAACACTTTAATTTAGTGGAAAACTGTATTCAATGTAAGAAACAAAGTTAATGACGTGATGTCTAGTTTCACTTTTAAATTTAATCAAAATTATCCAAGTAAATATACTATAATCATCTACAAGAATAAGAAAGATTTATGATCAGAAATAGAGGAAATAAATAAGGACCCCAAATGTTAGCGTGCAAAAAGTATCAAAATCATAGATGATTGACTATTCTAATAGGATACAGGTAACTTTATTTGTTTAGAAAATGACATGTATCACAAGGCAAATTATTATTAAACTTTAAGAAATTAAAGGAAAATGTTGAAATAATACAATTATGTGTAGAATCAGAAATGTGACCTAATCTTAGGCCATAAAATGGCAGAATCGAAACAGAAAGATATTATTAGCAAGAATTACTAGATATAGGGATAGATATGTTTCCTAAGCTTGGAAGACATAGAGATCTCCATGTTTATCAGCTGTACAATACTTCTGGGGGTAACTATGCAAAATGAAGCATTTATTCAGTAGTAAAGGTGAGGTAGCATTTATATGAGTCAAATAATTTTGTTACAAAGATCAAATTGGACATGAAAATCTGGAAGATATACACATCATGCAGAGTAATATGTTCAAAGATTTGTATAGAACGAAAATATATTAGTAGTCGTAATGTTGACCATTAGGTATTTCTAGTAATGGATTGAACAATAACATGAGTATAAAAAATGAACAAAATTATGAGTTATGTGATGAGTAGCACCTGTAATCCATTACCCAAAGATACCTGCTTACCCCTAATGGAGAGAAACTGAATTAGTTGCGAGTGAAGGCTGAATCGAGCTGTAAGATGAAGAAAAAACAAGATATTATTTTGGAGAAAGTTGAAGAAATTTGATTATACTAGTCCTTTGAATAGTAGAGATGCGTCAGTGCTCTCTTGCAATCAGCAGGAGGAATCTTGCAGAATCTGAAGCAGTTGCATTATTAGAAAACATGTTCCATTGTGTGTTTGTTCTACCACATGAGTATAATATCGATTAGATTCTGATAGGCCACAACCAACCCAAAATTATTGCATCCTTTACCTCGATTGAATTAGAATTGTTGCTGACCTCTTCCTCCTCCATTTAGTGATTATTTGAACTTGCATATCATAATAATCTGATTTTTAGGGGCATAATCAGAGGATGGTTGAACATTGAGTTTTCGTTCTTGACCAATAACTAAAGAAAATGTTTTATCCAATGAAGGGAGGGGCTCAAGAAACATGATTTAGGAACGAACATTAGAAAATTGTTCGTTCAAACCTTTGAGAAATTTTATGACCTAATCTTGATTCTTATATTCTCTAAGGTCAGCCCCACAAGTGCATTGAATTGCACAGGTGCAGTTGCGAGTGAGTCGAAACGAATTAATCCCATAAAGATGTTAATTTGGTGAAATAGTTGGTAATGTTGAGATTATCTTGCTGAAGTCTTGTGAGATCATCTTGGATATCTGAAAATTTGAAAATGTCACCTCGAGAGAGTCAATTTTCCTGATTTTTCCAAACAGTGTGTGCGTTGTCGATCCAAAGAATTGATTGAGTGATACTATCGGAAATCGAGCGTTGCAACCAAGAGAGCACCATATTTTTGCAGCGAACCCATGGATCGTGAAGAACATGCGCATATGCCAGTTGAAGACAGGTGTCGTCGACAAATTTTAATTTGTTCTTGGAGATTAATGCGACCTTCATTGCGCGTGCCCATGAATTGTAATTCTTGCTATCCAATAATGGGTTAACGACAACCAAAGATGGATTCTCAGAGAAAGGAGTTTCAACCATCGAGGAAGAAAAAACAAGGAAAAAGGAAGAACAAGGAGGTATTCAAGACTAGAAAATGTCTGACACCATATTGAATTAAGAGAAGAAGAATTATATGAATTGAAAATGGTTGTGGTTTTTTTATCTGGTTTTGGAATTTTCACATTGTATTATTGTGTTGTGATTGTGTTTTTAAAATTTCTTTATATCTATTTTTTCCAACATTTAGTATCAAAACTTTTGGTTTAGTCTAGAGAAATAAAATTCTTAGTATGTTACGTGGTTGCAACATTGTCTGATCTTCTACATCAAAAAATAAGGTGATACTAGAAACATGTTGTTTGAAAAGGGTCAATCGAGAAAAGACTTTGCACTTAAGTGGTCTTTTCTAGAATTGATTGAAATAATACAGGTTGAAATAATATCATATTGTCTAGTATTGTAAAGAAAGAAAGATGTCAAAGTTATGCATATATAATTCAAATTCTTTATTACAAGATTCATTCGTTTGAAATACTTTAAATTTGCATCTGATTATTTTATTATCTTGTATTAGAATATTGCGAAATGTAATTCAGATATTTTTTTTAGAGAATAAATGTACTAAGGACCATGAGTATTGCATAGAAGTTTGTGTTGTAAAAAAAATTCAGTTATTATCTAAATATCACTAAAAGTTTGTGTTGTAAAAGAAAAATTCAGTTATTATCTAAATATCACTAGACAATGGTCATAATTCTTATTAAGGTTTTAAAATTTTCGTAATATATTCTTGTATTATAATTGTGCTATTTGAATTTCTCTTTGTTTATTATTTGTTTTAACACAAATTACAATAGATAGGGGAGCTTGCTTTGCCCATCCAAACCAATCATATAACTTCAGCCCCATAGCTTTCCCCATCCAAACAATCGTCGTAACACATTGTGGTGGCCACAACATGCCATTTGGTGATGTGAGTTAACAATACAAGTGTAAGTGGATGATTGTGCTCATTGGGTGGATCCCTCCTCAAGTCACCAATTAAAGAAAGAAAGAAAATAATATATGTGTTGCGAGATGAGCTTAATTAGCCCACACGTGTTTCTGTTATAATCTCTATTATATCCAAAAGCCAAACAAATATTCAGTAACAGTAGCATTCAGCGGTGCGTGAAAATGAGCAGGCATCCAAATAAAAGAGTAGCAACCAACAGAGATTTTTATACCGTTGGTTGACGTGGTTTGACAAATTTATTTGTTTTCAGTTGAAATTTAGTAGTTGTTTTATCTACTGTAACTGATATTTTAAATATTTTATCTAGTAGTTTTATTTTATCTAAAAGTTAGATGTGATGTCACCTTTTGTGAAGGTGTTATGTTATTATTGTAAAGTGATGATTGTTGTTATCTAGTGTTACTAGATAAACTTTTAGTTATACTCATTATTTGACGTAGTGAAGTTATTTTTTTGTCTCAATGACTCATACTTTTTATCTTTGCTTTAAAATGCAGTTTTTCATGTTCAATTTATGGTCTCCAATTTATAGTCTTTTTTTTTTTAATTTATTGATATTAATTATAATCAGTAATTTTTGAATTCAAATTCCTCAAAAAATAATTAATTTAATGAATTTCAGTTGTACACTCTAAATCCAACAACTTCCACTAAAAAAATAAGTGATGAATGAAAGGAGTCATACTTAAGTTGTTAGAATATCAAATATAAATAAAAATCCCCATATTTAATAAAAATATGTGTTTAAAATGAAATAATCAATATACTTAATATCTTATAATTTTGAATAAAAATGTGATATTCTAATAATTTATTTACTTGCGTTTAGTCTAATATAAATATCTATCATGACCAAATAGCTAGTTCAATAAATCCTTCATTGAGCTCTTTGGTTGGATTTTATCACAGTCTTAGATGATGAAAAGAAAGAAGAGATAAGTTTCAAAATAAGGACCTTTGTTTAGATTAGTAGATGACAAGATAATAAACGGTGGGAAAATCCTACTAATCAATGTAAAAGAAGCTTTTAAGAATGTCTTAATCGGTTAGTGGACCTTCACTTGAAATAACAGGATAACTAGCTAGTGGTACCAAATTAAAATGATGAAATTTTGATTAGCTATAAACCCTATAATGAAATATAAGTAAAACTAAATAAATTATGCATATTATCATTAAATATTGTCATATTTAATTAATATAATTTCAATAAAAAATTAAATCTACGTCTAAACTACTATTGATGACTAATAAATTGATTTATTAAAAATATAAAAAGTTAAATTAAACGAAGATATTTATAAAATTATTTTATATAAAGAAAAATAGTTATTAATTTATCTCTATTTCATTTCAAATAAACAAAATAAATTTTACTTTATAATTCATTCATCATGATCGTTTGAAAATAACTTGAATTAATGGTTTTTCGGTTTTTAATTTTTACATGCTTGATAAACATTAAAGTCATTGACAGGGACACCAGTTAATAATCGAATCTTGTTATGCGGCTCTTAGATTTTCATATGATATAATTGCTCTGGGTCGTGTCATAAGCAAAAATGAGTCACCTTTTATTAAGGATAGACTCATAATTCGTGTAGGTTGGATTAATGTACATAATTTTAAAATTTTGAAGGTTTTAAAATATATTAATTATATGTCAAAATTTCGAGAGTTTTAAAATATCAGGTATATATATTAATATTTATTATTTATTAGATGTCTTGTTTTTGGTAGAACTTTTGCATTATTTTATTTTTAATTTTTTAATTAAAATTTAATTTTTAAATTAAAACATAATTTAAATTATCATACGACTTTAATTTGCTTATATCATGAAACACGTGGGGTATATATATATATTGTATAATTGAGGTTAGTATGCTTCACTTTTCTGCAAAGGCACATGAACCGTAACAAGGGTATGTCCTTTCCATTTCCAATAATTCCAAGAATAAAGATAAGATATCATAGAAATTGACATGTTGATAAATAATGTAATGGATGATAATGTCTTATTTTCAATACCATATATAATTGACTTTCTATTATTATTATTATTATTATATTATTATTATTATTATTATTATTATTATTATTATTATTAATATTATTATTATTATTATTATATTATTATCAATCATTTTTTATATTATTATTATTTTATATTATTAATATTATATTTTATTATTATTATTATTATTATATTTTATTATTATTATTGTTTTGGTTGTCTACAAATGCTGTATTATAATATCTTCATTAGATAGATATATGTGTTCAAATTAGTAAAATAAAAAAAGAAAGATATATATTCAAAATATATTATCCATATATACAACAAGATATATGGTTTTGTCTTCCCCTTTATATATGCTGCTGGTATCTAAGAATATATTGTTAATTTATAAAAAATATGATATTTTGTTGATAGGAGAGAATGTCTAAAAAAAGGCAATAGAGGGACATAGATGGTGCAACGAGTTTGAGAGAGGAAAACAATCATACTTTTAAATTGAAGTTGTAATTGCACTTATATTACAAAATATGGTCGAAATAGTTATAATTTAGTTGTGGAAATTTCTAAAACCTTTTATATTGTAGTCATAATTATTGTTACATTTAAAACCACATAAGAAAGATATATACGTATGCATCGAAAATACTAAATATAACTAAAATAAGCATTGATGTAGCGTATGCTATAATAAAAAAATGGGTTTCACTCTAATTTTTGCAGCTAAATTATCATATTAGCTAGAAGAAGAGAGTTATCTCAAGGGAAAAAGGACAAAAACAAGCAGTCAAATTATGTGTACGAAGAACAAGTTTAGTTTATGAAGATTTTGATAACCTTAAAGTAAGTTCAATTTCAAATTCGATCTATGCATTGGTCGTCATTTGGTCTAAACCTTGAAAGCCATTCTCATTTTATTTTTTTCTGGATAATTTAAACTTTGCATGATTCATGCTATTTTCCCAATAATACTCTATTTTATGCATATCACATTTTAAATTGAGGCATACTCAAGCCGCTGCAGCTGAAGATATTCAAGGTAAGGGAAAATTGAAAATTAAATGAACGAAAAATAATCAAAACTATAAGGAGTATGAATTCTCTATAACAATCTGTGCGCATAATTACACATCAAATGCAAGAGTCTAACAAGGCTAATCCTCCAAAGAAATACTCTTCATTTCATATTCATCAAATTTATTATGCATAAACAAATATATATATATCCTCAAACATAAAGGATAAAAAACAAAAAAAAAAGCTATGTTTCTTTTCCTAACAAATTTGTGATTAAAAGTAAACAGAAAAGCAAATGAATCCAAAGAAAAAGAAGAAGAATTTGAAGAAGCAAAACGAAGATTCCTACTTCTTAGACCATTAAAACTCATGCCACTTCGTGAAAGAAATCGTTCTGTCACCCTTGTCAACACGGCGGTGTACTCGCCGAACATCTCCGTCATAATCACCACCATTATCATCTTTCTACCTTAGAACTTTTTCTTCTCCTTCTTCTTGTTTTGAAGACTTAGAATTTCTTATATAGAGAGATGAGATTAAAGGGTAAGGGAAAGTGTCCTATATAAATAATAAGACTCTTTTTGTTTATTGATTTGTTTGCTAGTTATAAGTTATTTACAATGTGTGGCTTGTGGCAATTGGTTTTCAATTGTGGGGTTGAAAAGTTTATATTATGTCCCACAAAAGCATAATATAAGAGGTTGGCAAAAAGGATTAGAGTTCTGGCACTTTCTGGTATGTATAATGAATTTTTAGGTACACAATAATTACCTTATTTTTACTTGGTAATTACCACAATGATTATATAATAAGATTGAATCATTAATTTGACTTTATTTATTTATGCTTCAAAAGACATACTCAATTCAACTAATTACTGAATTTTAGGTAAGACAAATTTGAAATTTAAATTGATTTAAATTCACACACTGTTTATAATCATGATGGGGATGTAGAATTTAATGAAATGAATGAGATTTATATATGACATTAATTGTGTGGTCTAATCATATAGCTTTTGAGGAGCTGAGCTGGTTGATTTTATTGGAAAAAAATAGTATTGAAGAATTTTGGAGTAGGTTGTAAGTTTGGAACACGAGGTTTGGTAGATGCATGTTTTGGATAATCAGGCTTGTTTGTGAGGCTTTTTGGCTAATTTTCGCAATTTCTTTTTGAAAATATGATTCAGTCAGTCAGCTCATGTATTTGCCTTACACATGGGTTTGGCAGATGTGAACTCATGAAATATCCAATTCAAGATAATTGATTTTTGTGTGATGGTAGAGATATTCATGAATCTAAAAGATTGCTTATGCATATAAGGAATGTAGTGAATTTGGATTACTTTGGGTCACTTAGAAGTATTGAAATGACTTGATTGTTGGATGAAGATTGTATTTTTACATTATTAAATTAAATTTAAAATATAATTTGAAAATAATACGTTAGTTTAGATTAAATGTAGTTAAATTATCGTGTGGTCGTAGATATACTTAAGTCATTAGATCAGGAATAGACACTTCATTTTGAGTCTTATTTGAATTTGATTTGATGAAATTAGAATATAAATTGTTGGCTAAATACCACTTGTGATCCCTTAACTTAATTTCAGTTAATGTTTTAGTCCTTTATCTTTTTT
>PGTU02005413.1:0-12467 GCA_002896215.2 Cicer echinospermum
ATAATAATAATAATAATAATAATAATAATAATAATAATAATAGGAATTAAGTGTTACAAGCTATCGCTTGACATCAATGATCGTCAACTATTCCAGAATACTTTATCTGTTTTCGTCTAAATTTCAGTTTGTTGTTTAATTCATTTACATAATCAATTATACACATTTTTCGGTTTTTTAACCATCTGAATTTCTCTCTAAAATACCTGACTTCTCTGTTTGTGGAATTAGTTATTTTCCATCCATTTTTCTTCACCGTAAGTCTGATTTGAGTAAAACCAATGTCAAAATGATCGTGTGAAAAAATGGTTATATGATCCATTTATTGGTTTTCTAATTTTTGGTAAGTTTCCTTGACCGAATTTTGAAATTTAGGTTTTTGAGTATCTTCCCATAATTTATTTTGATGTTTAAACTGTCAAGTTAGATCGATTGAAGGACTAAAAGTCAAAGGACAAAAGTTGTTTGCTCTTAGAATCATATATGTCTGTAAAAATGTCGAAATAAGGTAAGAGGTGAGAGAGCATTTGAATTCATGAGTATAATATATTGTGAGATGAACGAAAAACCGTATTTTCTAACGACTCATCTTGGGCTTGCTACATACGACAATAATCCTTCGAGAGATAACTTAATTAATGTGCAAATATGAAAATTGTGAGATTAAAATGTGGAATATATATATATTTTTAAGGTGTTGATTGGTTTAATTTTCGATCGTTGGATAATATATGATATTTGATGTTATTGTGATGTTGGATGTCGATTACAATTTTGTGCATAAGCTCCATTAGATGAGTTTGTGTGATGTGATAATAAAAGATGAACACATTGTATGATATAGGCTTATGTGATGATGATGTTTAATTAATGATAGTGATATAATTTTGTGATGAGTATATATGATGATCAAGATGATGTGTGATTAATGATAAGAATGTTATAAATGGGTGATGGAAATATTGAAGTAACCCCATAATTGATGAAATAGTGATGATTCCAATTTTTACTAAAGATGATGCTCTTAGTGGAGTAGTTTAGGTTCACAAGGGAAGAAACTAGTTGTTGAGAATATTTGAAGTTGATGTAAATTTTTGAAGTGGAGATTACTTTCTCATCATATAGGTAGGGCCTGACAAGCCAAGTAATTTCGGGGAAGTACAACTAAATGAGTCTGATCGTGATAGTCTATTGTTGAGTCTTAAGGCAAGATTGTTAGACCTTGGAGGTATTCAGATGGAAAATTTCTAGTGATTTCGGGGAAGTACAACTGAATGAGTTTGATCGGTACGATTTATTGTTGAGTCTTAAGGCAAAATTGTTAGACCTTGGGGGTATTCAGATGAGAAATTTGTAAGACCCATAATTTTAAAGTACACTTTATGTATTTTTGTGTATTTTGGATTTGGCTCGGAGGCATTTTAGCCATAGTTAATAATATTTTGGAGTTTATATGATTATAAAGATATTTTGATGCCGTTAAAATTTACTCGTCGATAAATAATTTACATAACTGCGGTGAATCTTTACGAAGAATCCAATGCCTGATATGAAATGGTAATTTTCGTAAATATGTAGAATTTGTTAAGTTACAATTAATACTATAAATATATAAATAATATATACCCTATATATATATATATATATCATACATATATGATATATCCTAGAGAAAAGGAAACACCCCGATATAATCTCCAAGCGGAAAAAAAGGAAAGGAAAAAGAAAGTAAGAAGAGAGTCAAAAGCAAGATTTCCCATCTTCATTCTCTGTTACTCACGCGATCAAAACCTCCTAGGGCCGTTTTTCTGACTTTGCTTCCTCTTCAAGATTAGAAACCCAGATTGGTGAATAGTGAAAGAGGATTCACAACTTCACTCTAACTCGTTGAACACAAAACGAAGAAAAACGGTTTAGGAATTCTAAAAACCGTCAAACACAAACCTCCCCGTTTCATCTAGATCAAGCTTCGTTTCGCAAAGAGATAGAAGGGAAAGTTGCTCACTACCACACTACGGTGCTAGTGAACTAAATTTGGAAGCGACGTGTGAACGGAGATTTTATCGGAATTACTCGCGGTACCAGAAACGCACGTTAAAGCTAACGTTAAGGTAAGAGCTCCTTCCAAACTTCTAGTTGCATTTAGGGACTTATATGTGATTGTGTGGAAAGGATTTTGTTAGGGTTTGAGTAGTGATTTGGGGAAAATGGATCTAAGACTTTATGGGTAAAATCTTAGAGTTAGGTTTTGGTTATATTTGATGAATGTTTCGTGGAAAATGAATTTAAACTCATTATGTATGATTTTGAGTAAATGAAACTTGTTGTGTTTGAGTGGTAGATTGTGTTGATTTCTGTTCGTCGTATTTGATGTGTTTTGATTGTGAGTTGTGGATTGATCTGATAATAGCTTGAGTTTGTTTTGTGTGGAATTTGAAAACCATCATTTCGAAACGAGTTAAACGGTATTAAGAATGGGGAATCTCTTAATGTCTTGTTTGGCTTAATGTTTTGTTTTGAAAATCATTTAAGTTAAATGAGTATTAAGAATGGGGAATCTCTTAATGTCTTGTTTACTTAATGTTTTTTTTGAAAATCGTTTAATTTAAATGAGTATTAAGAATGGGAAAATCTTAATGTCTTGTTTACTTAATATTCGTTTTGGAAATCGTTTAAGTTAAAAGAGTATTAAGAATGGGGAATCTCTTAATATTTCTGTTTACTTAAGGTTTGTATTGAAAACGTTAAGTTAAATGAGTATTTAAGAATGGGGAATCTCTTAATGTCTTGTTTACTTAAATGTTTTGTTTTGAAAATCGTTTAAGTTAAATGAGTATTAAGAATGGGGAATCTCTTAATGTCTTTGTTTACTTAATATTCGTTTTGGAAATCGTTTAAGTTAAAAGAGTATTAAGAATGGGGAATCTCTTAATATTTCTGTTTACTTAAAGTTTGTTTTGAAAATCGTTTAAGTCATAAGAGTATTAAGAATCACGGGTCTCTTACAGTTTTCTATTTGCTTAATATTTGTTGTGAAACACATTTAAGTTAAAAGTATTAAAAGCGGGAATCGTTAATATCTGCATTTGCTTAGACCATTATTGTGGACCAGTTGCCATATGTTCATGGGTCAGCATCCTTCACCAAAATTGTGCAGATCGTGATAGGTGGCACCTATCACGGGTCAGTACTTTTACCATGGCGTCACCTATCACGATCAACGCGATTTTGTAAACCGTGCAGAACCGTGATAGGTGGCACCTCGATAAACGACGGGCCAGTGATAGTTTACATTTATGGTTTTCACTTTTCACGGTGTAGACCCGTGATAGGTGGCACCTCGTAAATAGTACTTTGGCCTGTGATAGGCGGTACAATTACAATTTACGTTCTTTTTAGTAACCGTGCAGACCTGTGATAGGTGGCACAATTTACCAAACGATACGCATGAGCATAGGCAGTACGTTTATGGTTTACGCTTTTTAGTAAATCGTGCAGATATTGATAGGTGGCCCCATCGGTAATACCCATTTAACTTGCGATAGGCGTACAATTATGATTCGGTCCTTCGAGGAGGGTTTTGGTTTTAATTCCGAGTCCATGCATTTTGGCATATACGCATTGCATTAGGGTGCTTGGCACACAGTCGTGTTTGAATCAAGTTTATGTTTGAGTGTTTTGACTTTGATTTGTCGTGGTAATTGTGTTGAAATCACTAAGTGTTATGTATTGATCATCGTGTGTAAGTGTGATGGATTGTAAAACTATTTCGAAACGATTTGTCGTGTGAACCGTGTAGGAATTGCTAAGTGTTATTTCGGAGTTCTATGAGTGGGATTGAATTAACTTAAGTATTTTTTGGGAGAATACACAGGGAAATCGATTTCCGAATCGATTGGATGAGTTGCAGGGACTTTGCATATTGGCAAACTCAATTTTGCCAATCAATCTTGTGATCTGTTTCTCATTCCATTTTAAGAAATCAATTGGCCTTACTTCAGGAATTCAGCAAAACTGTCAAAATCACAATCGATTTGGTGAAACATCAAGAACTCAGCAAAACTGACAAAATACGATTTGAACACAGGAACTCACGCAAAATGACCAAATCGATTTGGCAATCGATTGGCTCAGTAGAAATCCTTATTTTGACTAGATAACGATTGCTCAATTGATTCTCAATGCTTTGGTCATTAACACATTACTTGATGTTTTGAGAACTTCATTTTGATACATTTTTAATTAACAACATGAACTTTTAGCATATGAGAAATCCTTTTAAGGTGCAGACTTAGTTGAAAGGTTATTTTGTGCATTTAAAAACTTAAATGTTATGTGTATCTGTTATCGGTTGGTGACCCTTTACAACTATTGTGGAATCTCTGGGCTTTGCAAAGATGAGAGTCAGGACGATCCTACCGGTTCGTACCCTACGGAAGGAATGGAGATTTGAAACGCTTGACTGCAGCTCGTTAGAGGATCTCAGGTTTGGCGCGTAGAGATCAAGGGGTTTCAAGTGTTGAATCTTCAACGCCGTTTTAATTCGTTTTAAAGTTTCAATTGATCCATCTGTATTTTGAGAAATACCACTAAATAACTCATAAAAAGTTTCTTGGTCACTCTCTCTAAGAAAATAGTAGCAACTTCTCGCTGAAAACGAAATAAAAATACATATAAGGATGGAATTTTTGGTATAAGCTATATGATATGAGGAATATATATATATAGGTTTCCTATATTTCTATATCTTTCCTTTGCTTTGAGAGTTGTCTTCATTTTCCTTCATCGTCTGGTGGTATTCTCTGATCGTATTCTCTTATCCTTCCTCCGATTTTTCCTGTTCTAATTTCTCCACACTTAATAAATATATAAATATAACTAAAATATTTCACAAAATCTAGTTAACATCAAATTACCATTTTCGACCCGAAACGCCTTATGATTATGTGAATAAAGTTGATGTGAATTTTTGCAGTGGAGATTACCTTCTCATCATATAGGTAGGGCGAGAAGCCTAATAATTTTGTGGAAATACAGTTGATGAGCCTGATCGTGATAGTATATTGTTGAGTCTTAAGCAAGATTGTTAGACCTGGAGCTATTCAGATGCCTCCTAGTGATTTTGAGGAAGTACAACTGAATGAGTTTGATCGTGATACAATTGTTGAGTCTTAAAAGATTGTTAGACCTTAGGTATTCAAATGGGAAATTCCTAGGCGACTTGGAGGTAGCACTCCAAATATCGGAGCTGCCATGCAACACACTTTTACCTCAATTGTCGCATATATGTGTCTTGGGTTGAGTTGAGGGATCTATGATGACAGGACCAATTTGAATTGTCCGTCCACCAGGATGGTGACATAGTATCAAGCCACCTAACCACATAGTTAGAATGGTATCACATTGTGAAGTATAGTTTAAGTTCATGCATAACATTGCATTTTCTTTTGATTGTTTTGTTGTGATTAATATGTATCGTGTGTGATAATAATTTCTCTTAGATGATTTGATGTTATAATGAAATATATTAATTTTCCTCGAGTGATTTTGACTTTATAATATGATGTGTTTCCTTAAAGAATGTTTGTGTAATGATACGATTTATTTATGATTAATTGCGTGTTCTTCTTACTTATATTATATTATCAACATGATTTAGAAATTCACCTCATTTGTTATTTGTGTTTGACTGGTTTGGCCATGCGTTTGCAAAATCGCAGTTATTATAGGTTAATAAGTCTTGAAGTTCAAGTTTGGAGAGAAACCCTGCTCTGATAGATGATACAAGAATAAGAGTTGAGATTTGTATTTTACTTATTTAATTAGAAACGACTTTTTGTAGGAAAACCTTATAAGTAATGGTAAATTTTGGAATTAAATTAAGAAATTATAGTTAAATCAAGTTCATTGAGATTGCGCTGCGCTGTTGTAATTCAGGAATACAGTTTTAATTGTTCTATATGTATTTTGAAAAATATAATATCCTAAATAACTCATAAATTTTTTTTTTCTAAGAAATAGTATTTATTTTCTGTTGCAAATTTTTTGTAAAAAATACGATATAAATTATATATGTATATATATATATATTATCTTGGGGTTTAGAGTGTCACACTGGTTGCATCATCTGGTGGTTTTCTCTGGTTGTATCCTCTGATGGTTTCTTCAGATTATTCTGTTCTAATTTCTGCACACTTAATAAAGCCATTAATACAATAAATTATTTTCACAAAATACTTTAGTTAACATCAAAACGTACAAAGAATTGTTGAAGTGACCAACTTAGTTCAAACATATCCTTATGAGAAAGTGTGGATTTGTTCAATAGGATAATACCTTCCAAGTTGTAAAGAGGCATTGAGATATAGAGTGTCAGTGAAGACAAAGGAACAATCCAAGTCCCTAGCAACCTTTGATATGGAAATCAAATTAAAATCGAACTAAGGCATGTATAAAACATTAGCCAGAATGATCAAATATATGATAGGAATGGACCATTTGGTAGTTTGACAGGAATATAATTAACTCTCTTGTAACGACTAAATAAGCTAAGAGAATAACATACATAATCCGTGGCGCCACTGTCCAAAATCCATGTATCCATTGTATCAATAATATAATTACAAGAAACACAATGAGGGATGCCACGTACCAAGGAGTTGCTAGCTTGATTCACCTTTGGTCTTTCGAGCTTGGTACTCTTTATGATCTGCAGTTACAACTTCATTAAGACTTTCATGTTGAATGATCAATGGAAAAACAACATTAAGATCTAGAAAAGGCTCCATGACCAAGATCTTGGACTACCAATTCTTGAATCCTAAAACTATCTCGTGATTACCAAATCTTGAAACCCAAAACTCTTTTGAATATTCACATAAAATATAATCATATGTGAAGTAGCAATGTCAATCACAAAAAATAAGGGTTGAAATTGTGACCCTTTTAAAATTTTGATTCTTGTATTTAATTTTAAATTTACTCAAAATGAATCATGGTTGAAACAGAATGTCCATATTGTTTTGGATATGGTAGATGTAAATAAAACATATTAGTTTATAGTGAAGTTTGATTTGTGTGTGAAAATATTAAAGATAAAGATAAAAAGATCACCCACAAAAATATACTAGTTTACCCAACTCGAGCTAGTTTAGAGTTCACAACTATGAGATTTTCACAATGTGCTTAAAAACAAAAATGTTCTCTTTCACACCTTTTGTCTTGATCACACATTGATCAATTACAATCTTAACATTTCAACATATAAAGTATTTTTTACAATCACTTTTCTATCTAGAAATGATTTTTACAAACATATTCAATCTAACATAAAAGATAGACTTGAGTTACAAATGATATGTATGATAAAAGTATTTGAGATATTGAAACTTCTCAACATGTGTTTGAGATAAATAAAGACAAACTCAATAAATGATGATTTACAGATATAGTAAAGAGAACTGATGTTTGCTTGAAGAGTTTTTAACTTTTTCTTACTTAAACAAATGTTGGTAGATTTGCAAATTAAACTCTTGTCTTCATCTTCCAATTGATCTTCAATTTATATATCATGAGAGGCTTTGAATATTCATTTTAAACTTAATATATCCCTTAGACACATCTGTCAAGGTTAGATTTATTTAAAACAATTAAACACATGTTTATATTGTTGTCTAGAACATTGTTGACAAACCCATAATGTTTTTGCTTTTGAGTTTGATTAAAAACGTGAATGAGTGAAATATGGGCTTTGAAATGAGTGTGTATTATTCCAATTCAGAATTATGCAGAGCTTTTGTAGAGTATTGTAAGTATAGGGTATTTGCATTCTTGTTCACAACTCATCAATTTAGAGATCAATCTGGTCATCAACTTAGAGAGGTTGTTTTCTTCTTTGGGCTTTTATCCCAAGTTCTGAGTTTGACCACTAATTTGAGCAGTCTTATACTCTTTAACTTGTGATTTTGACCGTGGAAAACGAAATGTTTTCGTTCTACATTTAAAAGAGAATAACCAAAATGATCTTGATAAATTAGAATGATCTTGATAAACCAACAGGATCCTTTGATAAACCAAAATGATCTTTTCACAAAATAGGATGATCTTTAATAAATCAGAATGATCATTTGATAAATCAGAGTAAAAAAATAACTAAACATTATTTATTATTATTATTATTATTATTATTATTATTATTATTATTATTATATTATTATTATTATTATTATTATTATTATTATTATTATTATTATTATTATTATTATTATTATTATTATTATTATTATTATTATTATTATTATTATTATTATTATTATTATTATTATTATTATTATTATTATTATTATTATTATTATTATTATTATTATATGATGGTTCGTTATCTTAGAACCAGCCAATTAAACTATATATATATATTGAATAAATAGCTTTTTTTTTTCATACATATTTTTCTTGTCTCACAGTCACAGTCACTGATAGTTATCAAAGATTTTATTCTGTGCTTCTTCTGTACATTGCTTCTTATCTCTACTATGAAAACTGAGGCACTCGAAGATAAATAATTAATATATAAAAATTTATTATATTAAAAATATTTTTATCGATTTAAATGGATAAAGATCTTTAGTTAAAAAATATTACGTTCCACCCAATTTAACCCTTCAATGATTCAATATGTATTGATGGCTCATTATTATTTTATATATATATATATATATATATATATATGAATAACGAATAATATATAATATATATTTTGTATAATTGACGGTTCTAATAAATGAATAATATATAATAATTTATGAATATGATTTATTTATATGTGACTGATGATGACAAAACTATGTCCTTAACACTGACTAACAACCTGGTTTCTTCTGATGATGATTTGGAAGACCCAAATACTTTCTTTCCTTAGACAAATAAATAACTTCCATTACTATTTTATACTGATGAATCTATATATGAATTAACTTTTTATTTGGATCTCCTAGTTCAGGTGCTTGTGGAGGTACATTTATGGATAACTCTAGCCTCTAGTGCTTTCGTGGGTTGTTTTGTTGTGAATTTGCAAATTAAATTACATCTACATTACATGTTGAGCTTATGACAATATATTGCTATTGAAATAACCTACAAGAATGAATGGTGATTTCTATGGATTGAATATGATTCACAGTTGACAAATCTTTCTTTTAGGAATACTAACATTGTTGCTTGGTCTATTAGAAAATAAATAACTCCCATTAGATGGTGTAAAACTATTTTATGCTCACAATATATCTATCAATTGGACTCTTATCTGGATGTCCTAGTCTGAGTGCTTGAGGAAGTATATTTAGTGATAACTCTAACCTCTACTGCTTCCTTGGGTTGTTTTGTTGTGAATTTGGAAACTATAGTTGCGCTACATGTTGAACTTATGAATTATATTGCTATTGAAATAACCTACAAGAATTGGTGGAGATTTATATGGATTGAATATGATTTGCAATCGACAAATATGTCTTTTAGGAATACTAGCATTGTTCCTTAGTCTATTAGAAGTAGATGAGTTAATTGTCTTGAGATGGTAAATAATGAATTTTACTATATCTCATATTTTGAGATAAGGGAATCAATGTGTGGACAAGATTGTGAATTTGAGACTTCACATTATTAATAGTCATTGGTGAGATATTTTTGCTTATAATATTTATGATGTATTCAAAAGAAACATAATTGGTCTTTCTATACATATAGATTTTGATGATGTATGTATGTTTTATTCACTTTTTTTTTCTTCACCATGAATTTATCCGTATAAGTTTTATTGATAAGCTCTTTAACGAGACAATACTTTGTATGTCTAGGGATTGCGTACTTGGTTTTGAATAGAAGAAGATGGCTCATGCATTGTCAATGTAAACTAGTTTTATAGTGATAGTGAATAAGAACTATTGATTTCATCATCCTACTAAATAATTAAACTTATTTGTAATTTTAGTCCCTCTATTACTAAATAATTTTATAAGGTGACTGATGGTGACAAAACTATGTACTTAACACTGACTAACAACCTTGTTTCTTCTGATGATGATTTGAAAGACCTAAATACTTTCTTTTCTTAGACAAATAAATAACTTCCATTACGATTTTATACTGGTAATCTATATATCAATTAAACTTTTATTTGGATCTCCTAGTTTAGGTGCTTGTGGATGTATATTTATGGATAACTCTAGCCTCTAGTGCTTTCTTGGGTTGTTTTGTTGTGAATTTGCAAATTACATCCACACTACATGTTGAGCTTATGACAATATATTGCTATTGAAATAACCTACAAGAATGAATGGTGATTTCTATGGATTGAATATGATTCACAGTTGACAAATCTTTCTTTTAGGAATACTAGCATTGTTGCTTGGTCTATTAGATAATAAATAACTCCCATTAGAATATTTATGATGTATTCAAAAGAAACATAATTGGTCTTTCTAAATATAGATTTTGATGATGTCTGTATGTTTTATTCACTCTTTTTCTTCACCATGAATTTATCCGTTTAAGTTTTCTTGATAAGCTCTTTAACGAGGCAATACTTTGTATGTCTAGGGATTGTGTAATTGGTTTTGAATAGAAGAAGATGGCTCATGCATTGTCAATGTAAACTAGTTTTACATTCATAGTGAATAAGAACTATTGATTTGATCATCCTACTAAATAATTAGATTTATTTGTAATTTTAGTCCTTCTATTTTCACCAATTCCCAAAATTTACCTCCCACCCCTCCCCCTCCCCCCAATTTTAAATGGACCGTCTTTCAAATTTTTTAACTAAAAAATGACGATTTAACATATTTTAAACGATGTGACATATTAATACAATGTATTGATTACGGTTGTTATGTAAACCGTTAATGTCCTTTGTTTTTATTTTTGATAATTGGTGTATTAATCTATGTGTTTAACTTAGCTCATCTTTTATAATGAGTTGAACTACAACTATTACCTTCCTTTAATACATTTTGATTATAAAAAAAAAAATGAATACTTCTTTTGATTAAATTATTATTTTAGTTCCTTAACTTATTTTTTGATTTTTTTTTATTCTTTAATTATTTTCCAGTTCTTATTAGTCCCTTAACTATAGCTCTGTTAGTCAAATTGATCATTCCTATCAGTTTTCAGCAAAAGCACAAATTGTTAAGTAGAGCATATGTGTCATTCAAGACAAATCGTTATTTACAAAGGTGGACGAGGAGGAAATAATTGAGCCATAAGTTAAATGTAGGCTTGAGTGAACAATTTGTGCTTAAAGTTTAAAGAAATGACCAATCTCACTAAGGGAACTATGGTCAAAGGACCAATACAAAACAAAAAATAATTAAAATACTAAAGTGAAACTAGAAAATAAGTTAAGCGACAAAAAAAGTAATTTAATAAAAACTTTTATTGTATTGCTAGGGAGTGTCATAAGCAAATTGGTTAAAGAATTCATAAAAGCAAAAGGGATTCGAACTATGAGTGTAAAATAAATTTAGTTTTACACTAACACTAATATCTAATGAAATTCATGTTTTTGCCTCATCACTTTATTTCCTCCAACTTTTATGGTATAACATGAGAAATAAATAACTTTCATTAGATGGTGCAAACCTATTTTATACTTACAATATCTATCAATTAAACTTTTATTTGGATGTCCTAGTCCATGTGCTTGTGGAGGTACATTCAAAGACAACTCTAGTCTTTTTTGCTTCCTTGGGTTATTTTGATGTGAATTTGGAATTACAGTCACACTACATGTTGAGTTTATGAGAGTTATATTTATGTGGATTGAATATGATTCACAATTGACAAATTTGTCTTTTAGGAATATATCATTGTTTCTTGGTCTATTAGAAATGGATGACTTATTGTCTTCAGATGGTAAATAATGAGTTTTACTGTATCCTACTTTTTAGAAAAGGGATCAATGTGCGGACGAAATTGTTAATTTGAGACTTCACATTATTAACAATCAATGATGAGATACTTTTGCTTATAATATTTCTGATGTTTTCAAAAGAAACATAATTTGTCTTTCTAAATATAAATTTTGTTGATGTTTGTATGTGTTTACTGCAGTCTTTTTCTTCACCATGGTTTTATCTGTATAAGTTTCTTGATAAGATTTTTATTAAGGCAAATACTTTGTATCTCTGGGATTGTTTACTTGGTTTTCAATAAAAGAAAAAAGGTCATGCATTGTTAGTGTAAACTAGTTTGTTGAATTTTGGAATTGATCACTAATTTGAGCAGTCTTAATACTCTTTAACTTGTAGTTTGGGACTCTGTATGTTTTCATTCTGCCTTTAAAAGAGAATAACCAGAACGATCCTTTTGATAAACCAGAATGATCTTTGATAAACTGATTTACAAACTATAATAATTCAGACATGGTAAACCAGAACAATCTTTGATAAACCAGAATGATCCTTTGATAA
>PGTU02005414.1:0-17707 GCA_002896215.2 Cicer echinospermum
TGAATGAATTCAAATAATTTATTCTTTAATATTTTTATGCCTTTGTTTAACAATTTAAAAACAGCGAGGATGCTGAACTGCAGTTTCACCAACTCGTGAGGCCATCCTCGGCACTTTCATACTTAGCATTTAACTCAGAATTTTCTTCTTTTTCCTTAATGAAAGATAACCTGTTTACTTATATAAAACACTCAAAAGCACAGATTAGTCATTAAACACAATCATAATCTTTAATTAATTTTGTTATCATTAAAACCAATTTAGAGAGATTTTGTCTCAACAATCTCCCCCTTTTTGATGATGACAAAATTCTTTAGATTATGATTTTTGTTTTATGTAAGAATGAAATAATTAAACTCCCCCTCAATCATACAAGTGATAATTTTGAAAAATTTCCCTTTTAACATTCAAGTAAAAGCAAATTTTTGAAATTATGCAATATTGAGGTAAAAAGATCATTCATAAACACCTAAAAAAAATTCCAGCAACTTAAGCACAATACCATAGGTTCATGAGATTCAGCCATAACATCCAAACAAACATAATTTGAGTTTAAAACATCCATAACATGAACAGTCATCAAAACATAATATGAGTTTAAACATAAGACAAAATATAATTCATAATCTGACTCCCCCTTGAATTAAGTCAACATCAAAAAGTATAAACTAAGTAAAACAGAAGTCAAATCACGGGAAGATGAATCTTCAGATGAGCGATGATGAAGATGTAGGAATCAGGGGCAAAGAGACGATGATTGGCTATCTCTCTAGACTAATTGAGGCACTGCGGATGATAGTCACAGATCGAGAAGAGCTGACATCACAATTGTTATGCTTGAGCAGCAGCTGTATGAACCTAGAGTGTTTGTAGTTAACCCATTGCAGAACGAGTCACAAACTAGTGAGAGTGATTTTTGAAAGTGAGAAAAAGTAACATCAACTTCTTTTACGGTCTTTCCTAATGGTCTTAGAACTTTGAAAACCGTTTGTCGTCTTAGTTTCTGCACGATTTTGATGCTTTCATGCTGGTCTAGTGGAATCACTTCCGCTATACGCGCCTTTTTGATTGATTCATATTGGAACTTTTTAGCCTTATTCCTTGGATGTAAAATTTTCAAAAGGGTGGAGCCAAAAAGGAGATTTGGATTCTTTCTTGTAAATCCGGATCAGAATTAGAATGAGCAATCCATTTGGGAGAGATAGGAGTAAGAGTTCAGGCTTACCTGAGATGGTTATGTTCTTACGAGGGCTTTTTTTGAGGAGTGGTGATCATATGATACATTCAGATCAAAAGCTAAGTCTTCACCATCCCTTATCTGAAGGAAGCAGCATTATGCGCAGATGGATCCTTACTCACTTGTGGAGATGGAGGAAGTGCTTGAGCTAGCAGTAGTTGAATGAAGCGTGTGCGAGAATGAGATTGTGGATTGATTCGCGACTTGTGCTTCTTGGAGGCAGTGTTTTCTCTTCCTTGAGTTGGGGCGGTTTGTTCAGGCAGATCAATGCGCATTTTGTTTGATATTTGTTCATAGTGAAAAAATTATTGCATTGAATGCTTTCTTCATCATCAAGGGGTACTTTAAAATGTTTAAAAGATTTTGGTCAAGATCATCCCATAAGGAGCTGATCGACGAATATTGCACATCATAGCAGATTGAAGTGGCAGTTTATACATATAGTTAAAAATATATGGGTTTCTCCAGATGTGAAGAGGTGTGTTCCATGTTCAACGCAGATGATGAATGACAAAATATCCAGTTCGTTAACTTTTTCAAAAACTCCCAGCTCGAGGTACTATTGAGTGAGCACAGATGTTGTGATATATCCGGCACATAGGAGGAAGGTTTGGATGCAGACTAGAAGGCTTCCGAGGATCTTATAAGATATCTTGAAGAACTGAGGTTCGATGACCATGTACTGAATGTACCAAGTTTCAGCATAACAGTGGGCTCCAGTATCTTGTAATATCAAGAATTTGCACAGTGATGTGGGATCAGTTAACGTCCATGTACACCTTTAAGCACAAAACTGAACCCCTGCTGCCTTTGCACATTGCATGCAGCATAAAAAGCCTTTACAAGTCTAGGGTATTGAGGTTCAGCCCCGTTCACTCTAAAAGAAGGGAGTCCATCCTAATTTGTCAAAAACTTCTACAACATTAAAAACTCCATTTTTCAGATTGATTAAATCAATATGTTTGCCATGAACAACAGATTTGTGTAAGCCATTTTGAAGTATAGTTCAACTCCGATTCTGGGGAGTTAAAAGAGGGACAGGAATCGGTTTGGATGAATGAGACTTCTTTGGAGTCGGTTTACTATGTTCAGATGGTTTGGTTTCTGCCGTTTTGGGAGTGGCCCATTTTGAGGAAGGTTTAGGAACCGGTTTTGACAGAAGCATGGTCCCTTGGAATCGTCCGAATCAATCTCATGCAACAGTTGAGTCCTGAGTAACTTCTTATTTGAAGGGACAGCCCCAGATTGGACTCTTGAAGATCGTCTGATAGAGGAGGCAGAGGGTTTGACGATGAAGGTTTTTTGGCCTTTTAGCGGATTACGGTTTCGGCGGTGCCCTAGGAGGAGATACAGACTTTTGTTTTGAACCTTTTTGAAGGGATTCAGGACTTGAGCAGTTGTCTGAGTCAGTTTCAGGATTTTAAAGGGAGACATTTTTCGCTTTTGCTGTAGTTTTAATCCGAGCCATTGTTGATGAAGGGAGAACCGGATGAGAGCGAAGAAGGGAAGGAAGAACGAAAAAGAATGATGACCCTGGGGGAGAGTGAAACGGATGGAAGAGAGAGAAAAATGAAAATTAATTGCGGAGAGAGAGAGAAGGAGGTAGGCCTTAGATGGCATTGAAGTGGAGAGAGAAAAGTTTGAAATGAAAGATGAAATGCATTAAAGTGGAGAGAGAATAGTGTGTGTGTGGGAAGTTGAAAACCGTGAGAGAGAGAAGAGAGAAAAAAAAACGTGATTGATTGATTGATTGAAGGAGAGAGAAAGATCAGAAACGTGGGAGAGAGAGAGAAAAGGGGAAATGTGAGCCGTCTGATTAGGCATGATGAAAGTTTGTCATGATAACTGCATTTTAATGCAGTCTGCACAAGGAATAATAGGAAGTATTCACTAAGTGCCATCATATTGACCAAAGAATAAAAGGCAAACGCATGTCCTTGTCTGATTAGTCAAGGGAAGTTTCACTTAAGTCTATCTATCTAAAATTTGACTTTATTCTAGGGATTAGATTTGTCCTATATTGACACACAACATTAAACTAATAAAATCAAAAATAACATTAAAAATAACGAAAAATTAAAATCAAATAAAATTAAATAAATAAAAAGTAGCAGAATTTAATTGGGAAAATTTATGATGGAGAGTTTTTTTAAGATGAATTTAAACCGATCCTCTTGGAGAGGTTTGGTAAAAATATCAGCTAATTGATTTTCAGTGTCAATGAAAATTAATTCAATATCACCCTTTTGAACATGATCTCTTATAAAATGATGTTTAATTTCAATATGCTTGGATCTTGAATGTTGAATGGGATTTTTAGAAAGATAATGGCACTTGTATTATCACAGAGAATGGGAATTTTTGTGTACCTTAAAGAGTAATCTTCTAGTTGATTCTTTATCCATAGAAGTTGTGAGCAACATTGAGCAGCTGATACATATTCAGCCTCTGTAGTTGAAAAGGGCAATAGTACTTTGTTTTTTGCATGACCAACTTATTAGAGATTTACCCAGAAGTTGGCAAGCTCCGCTTGTGCTCTTCCTTTCAACTTTGTCTCCAGCATAGTCGGCATCACAATAAGCAGTGAGATCAAGATTGAACATTTTTTGTACCAAATTCCCAGATTAATGGTGCCCACAAGATATCTAAAAATTCTTTTTACTGCAGTAGATGAGATTCTTTAGGAGAAGATTGAATCTTGCACAAAGACCCACAGCAAAGACTATGTCCGGTCTACTAGCAGTTAAATATAGCAAGGATCCAATCATCCCTCATACTCTTTTCAGATATTGGAGTTCCTTCATCATCTTTGTGAAGTATGGAGGATGGATGCATAGGGGGTTCCCATACTTTGGCTGAACTCATTTTGTATTTGTTGAGTAGACCTTGGTGTATTTTTCTTGAGATATGAAGATGCCATCATCTCTTTGTTGATTTGCAAACCAAGGAAGAATTTTAATTCTCCATCATACTCATCTCAAACTCACTTTGCATGAGATTGGAGAAATCTTTGCACATTACTCATTAGTTGATCCAAATATTATGTCATCGACATAAATTGAACAATCAAAAATCTTTCTCATGAGTCTTCTTGAAAAGAGTTGTATCAATTTGACCCCTAATAAATCATTCTCTTTTAGAAACGAGCTTAACCTCTCATACCAAGCTCGAGGAGCTTGCTTTTTAAAACCGTAAAGAGCTTTTGAGAGTTTGAACACATGATTCGGCTTCTTCAAATCTTCAAAACCAGGAGGTTGACGAACATACACTTCTTCATTTAAGAACCCATTCAAAAAGCACTTTTGACACATCCATTGAAATAGTTTTATACCTTATGAGTAGCATAGAGCTAAGAGGATCTTATGCTTCAAGTCTTGCTACGGGTGCCAAACGTTCATCATAAATCAATTCCTTCTTGTTGATTGTACCCTTGTGCCACTAGTCTTGCTTTATTTCTAATGACTTCTCCATCCTCATTTAATTTGTTTCTAAATATCCATTTAGTCCCAATAATGGATTTATCCGGAGGATGGGGTACAAGATTCCATACCTTGTTTTTTCAAATTGTGAGAGTTCTTTCCATCATTGCCTCAACCCATGACTTATCACCAATAGCTTGATCAATCGTTTGGGTTCAACTTGTGATATCATGGCCATGTTGGTGGTGTTTTCTCTTAGAGAATTTCTGGTTCTAACACCATCTTCAGTATTCCCAATGATAGATCTGGAGGATGATGTGTGACAGTTCTCCATCCTCTTGGAGGTTGCTGTGAGGTTGGGTCAGACGCATCCTCATCATGAGATCGGGTACCCGAGAGGATGAAGGTTCATCTTCTTCATTTTTGTCCACTTTTTCTAAACACAAGTCATCAAACTCATCAAAAATAACATGCATGGATTCCTCCACAGTTTGAGTCCTAAGATTATATATTCTTATAACCTTTTGACGTTGTGGAGTATCCTAGAAAATTCCTTTATCAGATTTTGGATCAAACTTTCCCAAATTTTCTTTATTATTGAGAATGTAGCAATAACACCCAAAAATATGAAAATAGGAAATATTTGGTTTTCTCCCTTTCCATAGCTCATATGGAGTTTTGTTTAAATTTTTTCTAATGGAATGCACGGGTTTGAAACATAACAAGCAGTGTTAATGGCTTCAGCCCAAAAATATTTTCAATGTTGGCTTCATTTAAATGGTTCTAGCCATTTCTTGTAAGGTTCTATTTTTCCTTTCAAACAACCCCCCATTTGTTGGGGATTCTTGGACAAGAAAAGTTGTGAGAGATACCATTTCATTACAAAGATTTTTAAAAGATTCATTTTCAAATCACCACCCCATGGTCACTTCTCACAGAAATAATTTTTGAACCATTCTCGTTTTGAACCTTTTTGCAAAAATGGTGAAATGCCTCAAAGGCTTCATCTTTATGTTCAAAAATAAGACCCAAGTAAAACGAGAAAAGTCATCAACAATAACAAAGCCATATCTTTTGCCACTAAGACTTGGAGTCTTTATGGGACCAAAAAGGTCAATATGATAAGTTCAAGTGGATGTTTGTTTGAAACAATATTTTTTGAGTGGAAGCTACTTTTAACTTGTTTTTCCTTTACACAAGCTTCACAAACTTTGTCTTTCTCAAAATTGATTTTTGGAAGTCCTTTTAACTAATTCTAATTTTGATAAATTAGAAATAGTTTTTTAAGCTTGTGTGACCAACTCTTTGTGCCCAATCCATTTATTCTATCAATGGATACAAAAACACGATTCAGTGGGTAAATCATCCAGATAAAGTTCATATAAATTCTTTTTTCTAAAACCGGAGAAGAAAACTCTACCCGAGGATGAAATGTTTGACCTCACAAAGAGTAGGCTTAAAAATAACTTCAAAACCACTATCACATAATTGACTAATACTAAGCAAGTTATGTTTTAGACCATCAACATACTGACATTTTCAATTTGAGCAGAATTATTTTTTACCAATAATACCTGTACCTTTTATTTGAGCTTTATCATTGTTACCAAATGTGACTGATCCTCCATCCTTTATTCTAAGGAATATAAAGCAATGCTTATCTCCGTCATATGCCTTGAGCAACCACTGTCCAAGTACCAAGGCCTTCTTTGTTGATCATAGGATGAACCTGTGTTAGGTTTTTAAAAGTAACTTAGGTACCCATATAGCATTTGGTCTTGTTGGGTTAGTTTTTTCCTCCTATGAGGAATTTCTTTTTCTTTTGTGATAACAAATAGAATCATGGTGACCATGTTTACCACAAAATGAACAACCTTCTTTATATTTGTTCAGATTTCTTCTTAGTGTGGCAGATTTTGAAAGTGTGCCCAAATTTTTTGCCAAAAAGTACATTTTGGCCTATCCTCTGTTTTTTGGGCAAGAAAAAATTTTCATACAATTTTTGTTTTTTGAGAACTTTTAAAACCAATACCAGCTTTGTCAAAAATTCCAGATTGAGATCCCATTATCTTTTGAAAAGTTTCAGTAGATTTAACAAAGTTGGTGATGTCATTTTTTAGTTCTTCACTTCTACTTTTAAAATTCCTTTTCTGTGTCCTCTTCCAGAGGATGAATTCTGACATTCTTTTACTTAAAAGTGCTTGCTGCTCAGTATAATTTCTCATGAGATAACTTCAGATCTCGATGATTTTTTCAATATTTCTCATTCTTGGCTTGAAGTTCCTCATTGAGTTTCTTTATTTCATAAAGTTGATTTTTGAGAAAACCACATTTATGAGATAAAGTATTTGAGTCATTAAAGATTGTCAAATTCAATTTCTAATTGTTCACAAGAAGGACATAGTTCTGAAATACTTTACTTTTTCAGTTTCTGATTTTGCCATAAGACATAGGTTGGCTTCTTCATCCTTTTTCTTGCTCAGAAGATGACTCGTCACTATCATCCCACGTTATCATCAATGGATTTGTTTTGTAGGGAAATCTTCTTGAGTTCCTTTTGTTGAGAGGACACTCAGTTTTGTAGTGTCCATCTTGTTTGCATCCAAAACAAGTTATCTGACTTTTGTCAGTTTTTTTCTTTTTGAGGGGATCTTCTATCTTGTCCTCTTCGATTTATCATCCTTTGGATTCTTCTGGAAATAAGAGCCAGTTCGTCCTCCTCTTCCTCAGATAGAGGATACTCCGAGCTTTCCTTTTTCACGACCTCTTCCGTCTTCTTGAAGGTGAACTTTCTGCTTGGCTGTTGTTTTAGCGCAATCATTTTTCCTTTTCTGCTAGGTTTGTCAGCTAGCAACAACGGTTCATGAGCTCTTAGAGTACCAACTAGATCTTCCTAGCTTCATGTTGGTCAAGTCTCTTGCTTCTGTAATGGCAGTCACCATTGGCCCTCCATTCTTTTGGTAAGCTCCTTAGGATTTTTCTTATCCTTTCTTGAACGGAGTATACCTTTCCAGAGATCTCAAGATTGTTTAAAAATGATTGTTAACCTTGAGAACATTTCATCAATGGTTTCCTCTTCCTTCATTCGAATAGCTCGAAATCTCTTACTCCCATGTCAATTCTTGCTCTTCACGTGACTTGTTCCTTCGTGATGGATCCTTAGAGTGTCCCAAAGCTCCTTAGCACTTTTGCACTCTTCACTCTATCATATTCTTCCCTGCACAAGCACACGTTAGAAATAAATGAGCTTTAGAGTTTAGGAGTACCTTTGCATTTTCCATCAGCTGTCCATTGTGCTTGAGGTTTCACATCGGAGGTTGCATCTGCGTTGTTGGTTCTTATGACATGATCTTCCATTTTCCACCACCGACCACATGTTGTTGTCTTGTGATATGAGAAATAAGTCTCATTTTACTTTTCCAGTGGTAGTAATCCTGTACCATCAAAGTAGGGTGGTCGCTGGATGATCCTCCTTCAGGAATATACTTAGCTTAGACATTTGGATCTTTTTCTCTTACACTGTTAAGTGTATTCTTCTAGAGAACCAGGCTCTGATACCAATTGATGTAGCTAAATATTCACTAGAAGGGGGGTTGAATAGGGATTTTGCTGTTTAAAAATAGTTTTCAAGTGTTTTAAAAACTATCCTCTTGCTGAGGATGGCAAAGCCCGAGGATGGGTTTTGAAAACTTTCAAATTTGAAACGATGTTAAAGAGTTAAGAAGCAAAAGAAGATTGACACCACACTGTTTTTATACTTGGTTCACCCAAAGATGGCTACGTCCAGTCCTCACACCCTTGTGAGATTTCACTAACTTTCAAACAGATCGATCCTCAACCGAGGATGATTACAAACTGTGTATTATCAAGCTTCACCAAGCTTACAATCAGATTTCAAATATTTCCAGTGTACCCCACTTGGAAATTACAGTGTGATAAGAGAGTGATTGATTCTAAATACTTTCTCAAAAGATAAACAAAGATCTAATGTAGGATTTGTAGAAAGTATGAAGATATAATGTGTTGCTTCTTGAAAGCTTTAAGATCAAATGATCTTTTTTAATGCAATGTGTTGTGTTGTTGATGAAGATCAACTTGCTGCCATTTATAGAGTTCTTGTGAAGTTCATTTCATGAGCCAAGCCTTTGTGACCGTTGGAAACTTCATTTGTGAAATTACCAAAGCTTTTCTTCATATTTACGAAAATGCCATTCAGCACATATTTGAAAATATGCATTCCTTGTTTCAAGTACGAGGTACTGTTTTCTTGCATTTGGGGACATGTGTTGTCCTTTTCGTTTTCCTTTCTTTAATGTTTGACTATGATGTTGAAGTCCTTTTCATTCTCTTTCTTCAATGTCTTCATTAAGCTTCACCAAGTTCACAGTGGCCTTTTTTCTCTTCCCTCCATTTAATTCCTTGCAAGACATCGAGTGAAGTCCTTTTTTATTCTCTTTCTTTAAAGCTTTGTGAAGGCTTCACGTGATGCCTTCTTTCTTCTTTCCTTGCTTTACGACATGTGACCAAATATATATAAGGCTTGTTTGTTGTTGCCTTTTGAAGATTTGACTTTTATAATCTTATTTAATCACATAATGAATCATATAGCCTTTTTGCCTATTAAGATGAGTTGCTTCATGATGTCTTGGAAGGCTTTTCGAGATATTGACTATGGACACATGCTACCATCATTCTTGTACCTTTCTCTTTCAACTTTTCTTCATAGGCCTTTCTTCAAACAATTTTTTAATAATATTTTGCCTTTATTGAATGAATCAAACAATTCATTCTTTAATACCATTCTGCCCTTGTTGAATGAATTCAAATAATTCATTCTTTAATATTTTTATGCCTTTGTTTAATAATTTAAAAACAGTGAAGATGCTGAACTGCAGTTTCTTCCAACTCGTGAGGCCATCCTCGGCACTTTTATACTTAGCATTTAACTCAGAATTTTTCTTCTTTTTCCTTAATGAATGATAACCTGTTTACTTATATAAAACACTCAAAAGCACAGATTAGTCATTAAGCATAATCATAATCTTTAATTAATTTGTTATCCATTAAACCATTAGAGAGATTTTGTCTCAACAAATATTTCATCAGTGATTAGTTTCTACAACAGATGCAAACTCCTTTGTGTCTCTTTCTCAAAGATTTGCTTAAATATTCCTAAAATTGTCAAATACTTATTATGTATATTCGGTTGTAGTTCTGAAACTCTTCAATGAAAAACTAGGCAAAACTATGGTGCTTCAACAAGTAGAGTAATTTAATTAGTGAGAAGAGTCGTCATGTTAATACTAAAATTTAATTGATGATAGGAAGAAGTATTATTTAATAGAACACATTATTAGTGTAAGTAATGAAAACATTATAATACATTTAAACAATGAATTAATCAAACATGGAGAACTTTTTTAAAACTATAATGATCTATGATGCATGTCCAAATGTGTAGGTAATCCTAAAGAAAAAATAGTTAGGAATACAATATCTCACACAACAACACAAATTCAAAAAGTTGAATGGGAACAAGTTGAAGTCCTTCATCATAACTTTCTAAGCTACTAAGTAACTTCCACTAACTTAACAAAGTCAAGAAAAATTGGAATAACGAAAACCTTGGCGTAGATGATATTAAGTTAACAACATTTGGGTGTTAAAGAGCTTCCCACGAGAAACTTCTACAATGCAGATAGAGTATGGACCGAGTTGAACGGTGTTGAAAAATATAAGAAATGGGAGGCTTGAGTTGTGTTTGGCAATTTCTAAAAATATATTGGAGTTGCTAAAAATAAAAAGATATGTTCTTTATCAAAATTATTCAACTTTATGATTTATTAAACACGTTTAAGTAAAATAAAATTGATTCATTAAAGACCTCGTATAGAATAAATAAAGTAATAGAGATAAAGGAAGGGATGCTATGTATGTTTTATTACTAAATCACAACAAATTGTTGGATACATCTAAGTCTTCCTCTAATAGATAGATTTGTCTGAATACATTCAAGCACTTAATCCACTATTTAAACAATAGTATACAAAATAGTGGGTTAGGGTTATTATTTTAGCAACCAAGTTTAATCGTAGCAAAAAAAAAATTTATAAAAAGAAACAACGTTACATTTCATATTCACTTTACTAAACTAGTTTTTGCGTAAACAACCATAATTCTCAAACAATAAACATATCAACATTAATATCATGGAACTCAAACCAAAGTCTTGTAAAACTGCCAAAATAAAGTGCAAACATTGCAAAGCTAGTTGAACAAAGGACATATATAAAATGTATCATTCCTAATATTTTAAACATAATTTTTAGCAAACATAAGAGTACCATAAAACTCAAATTACTCAAAGAAGAACTAGCACTAAACATAAAAAAAAATAAAAAATAAAAATCAATTATTCAAGCAGACATACTACTTGGGGATCTTACCGTAAGTCAACTCATATTTCCAAAAATTTGTTTAGTTTTAAATTGTATAATATAATTGGAGTTGTTATCCCAGAGTTAATTTCCTAAATATAACTTTGTCAAATGAAGAGACAATGTAAGTAAAACACAAATATAAAGTACACTAATTATAATATTAAAATTACTTTATATATTTCTAAGAAACTATTTGACTAAAAGATGTAGAACACCTTGGTTAAGAAATTTCTTTGCAGAAAGATATGGGAGAATTGCCAATTGGTTTTTTGTATATGTGTAAGTTACTCCTTAGTCCCTTCATATCCATTTAGCTATTTTATTCCAAAAAGTGAAACTTGCTTTTCCAAATTCTCAAAATTTAATTTTGGCTAGAGCTACCAACATTGACAAATTGAGTGAAGTTCCGACGTGTTCCAAAAAGCCTTAAGTGGGACAAATACCAAACACCCAAAACAAGCACTCGACCTGAATGATCAATATCCTCATATACTTTTCCATCTACATCATCAAGATAAGCATTAATCTTTGATGAAACACCTAAAGTTGCAACACGTTGAACTTGAGACAAGTCCCCTAAAATGTTAATAAAGAGTATCATGCTTAACAGATATATCATTTCAATTAAGTAACTAATACTACAGTTTCAATTTTTTTGAATTTGATGTGCACTTATACTTGTGATAAACTAGAATACCAACGATGTCCCATTATAGCAATTTGCCTACCAAATTTGCAACTCTTGTAGAATATGTGTCAAACTAATACATTGATAACCCAATAAGTTGTTAAGACAAGGAAAGTACTAATAGTACAAACAAGGCAAAACACATCTAAAACATATCATTGTAGAGGAATCACAAGTATCCACACTATTCCATAATCTTTTCAACTCTTGCACTAAATGTTGCAAGTAAACGTAAGAATTATTCCTTGAAATCTTAGGACAATAAAATTTATCATTGACTATGATCAAAGATATGATTACTCCTTACAACACCATTAAGGATAGTTATAACATACAAGCTCATTGGCCAAATTCTATAAGCTAGAACTTAAAGTTTCAAATGGATTAAAACCATTATAGCCTATGGCAAGTCTTACATTGCGAGATCTACACCAAATTTTGGATAACTTGAATCAACTTCTTCATGTTTTACTATCTCTAGCATGCCTTAATAGCTTATCTAGGTTTGCAACCATTACATGCCATTTGAATAACTATGTAGTTTTAGGGCACATGTTGTACCTATGCCAACCATGGTTAAGTGGGAATATCAAAGTATTTTATGTTGGCTTTGGCCATCTATCACATTATTTACTACACCTTCATTTTGATTTTTTTCCCCATCTAGATGATAAACATCTTAACATGTTATCTCATTTTAATCCTCCATCGATCTCCAATACAATATATAGTTATTTCAGACAAGCGTGGATTTTCATCAGTAGCTTAGCACCTAAGCCTCTTAATCATTGTTATTGCTTCCTAGAAGATTGTTGGTTAGTTTAGCATGGGGAAAAAAATTATTAATTAGAAGCTTAATGATCATTGAAATATTTTATCAGTTGCCCCACATAAAATTTTATATGATGAAAGCCGAACAATGAATGAAAATTTTCTATATTTGGTACAATCAATATAGAGTTCTTGATTCCCATCTTCCATGAACTCTATTTTTTTAAATTCCTCATCACTAACATCATTTGTACTTGTAGGGTGGTTAGTCACTGTTAGGAAGATTTGTTGGCCCAAATTCTCGAACTCCTTGACTAGCTAAGCCACCAAATACATCATTTAAATTCCGACACTTTAACATGGTTTAATGAACCCAACATTAGATCAAACATGAAATCATTGTTAAGACAAACTCTCAATTAAAGTTTTGATGAAAATAAGAAAGGGTTAATTAAGGATGTTAATTATGATTTAAATGTTTTTTTAACTTGTGCTTTTGAGTGAATTAATAAAAGATACAAAATCAAGCAAAGCAAAAAGAAATCAGATAAAACTAAACATATTAAAGAAACAAGAACATTCTGGAAAAAATGGAGAATGTTCTCCAGGATCAAGATTGATCATCATAGCCTCAAGATCAATCAATCTCCATTAGTTCAAAGAAGATTTTGTCTCTGAATTTCATGCTAATGTTATCTGTACTTGACAAGGATCAAGAAGGATCCATTCGAATCACTAGTTAAAAGCTCAAAAATCAAGCAAGTTAAATAAGTATGAACCTTCTCCAGCTTAACTATCAAGAAAGTTAATCGATCTTAATTTTGTACAAGTCATCCCAAAATGATCAAAGACTAAACCTCCAGTGATCATCAATCTCCAGAAAGTACTAAACTAACAGTCCAGATTGATCATCAATCTCCACGATTCTGCAAAGTTTCAGTATCAATCTCCATATTTCTGCCGAAATTCATTCATCATTCTCCAAACTGTTTTGGACAGAATCAAGTCTCCATATCAAAGATATAACATCAACAAATATATCTGAAGCATAAATGATCATTAAACACAAAATAAATATGATCAATAACAAATAAAACCAACATCAGTCAAACATATTTCAAAAAGTGTTTCAATGGCTGAAATATTTTATTCAGTATATATTGGTTTTGGTCAAAAAAGACAGAGCACTACCAACATCTCTTTTGACTATGCATTAAATGCTCCAAAACGCCCTATAAAAATGAAAGGCCAAATACTCAGGGAAATAGCATAAATTCAAGTGCCTATCAAGTCTCACAAAATCATTCACATTCACATACTTGAAATTCTCATTTTCTCAAGAAAGATTTAGTTCTGAATATATATTTACTTTGTGATTATTATACTGAATTCTTTGTAAAGAATCGAATCTCAAACAAGAGTTGAGACATCGTAGATTCTATCAAAAATAATATCATCATTATTGTAAAATCAAACTATAAGAGTAAAGTATAGTTTGAATAGATTATATGAAATCCTTATCAAGGTTGATAGGTGAAGTGATTAAATCTCTTTCTAGGTGGAAAGAAATCAGATGGTAACAAATCAAGGTGATCTGAATTAGTGCTGTAAAAACAGAAGGTTCTTGTTTTAACACTTAGTGAAACACTCACAATTGTGAGGACTGGATGTAGCCCAAGTTGGGTGAACCAGGATACATCCTTGTGTGGTATTCTTTCTCTTATTTCCTATTTACTTAAGCCTGATTAATTACTGAGCTAAAACATAAATTGATTTCTGTTTTCAAGCTAACCAAAACGTTATTTGTTTTCTAGTAAAAACTCCAAAGAACGTTGTATGTTTTTCTGTTTTCTAACCACAGATCATTCTTGAGTTAATCCTTAAGATTTTCAGGAATTTTAAATAGGTAACATTTACAAATTACAATCAAACTCTCCTTCTTTATAAATTGACGATTGTTACTTGCAATCATATATGCAATTATAAGTGTCTCTGCTTCTTCTTGATTGCTTAATGGAATCAAATATTTGCTTATAATATCACAAATGACACTACACAAGTATAACATAAATACTTAAATATGTCAATAGATTTTGGAAAGAGCAGTAAAAAGAAGCATCCTACTACATTTATGAGAAATGGTAAGCCAATTTATCACAAAGGTATGAACAATTCATTTTTTCAATCATATTGAAATATAATATTAATTTTGCGTCACTCGTTTGAAACCTTAAGTTGAAACCGTTTTCACTAAGCCTTGAGACAATATAAAGATAGCCACATGATATAAATTTATTCACAATTGATATTTTGCAATACGCACATTAAGGATGTGCAAACATACACCTTACTCATAATTCCTTAATGAAAAACACAAGTATGGAGGAAAGTAGCTCGATGTTCCCCTAATTAAGATGCAATTACATTTGAAAGGAAAAACACCAATTACTTCCTCACTACCTCAAGATCACATTCATCTTAAATCCTATGAACAAACAGCTAAAACAATATCCGTAAAGCTAAAATCATATAAATAGAAAACAAACATATGGAAACAAAAACTATTGTTAGTGAAAAACACTACCAATAAAGATGTGAAGAAAGAAACAAACAAATTGTTTTTCGAGAAATAAAGTGCTAATTGATTTTCGTCAGAAGAGGGAGATTTAAAATAAAACTCGCACAAATTGATTTGCAAAAGAATGAAATTGGACAAACAAATTTATTACGTTTACCACAGCTTAACCGTGGCAAATTCATATGATTTATCCCACACGCCTAATAACCGTGGCTAAACAAATTTATGTTAAATTACATTCGTAGTCCCTTAATATCAGGTAACGTTTTAGTTCTTTATCTTTTTTTTCCCCGAGTTGGTCCTTTATTTTAATTTAAGTGACAATTTGATATTTTATGTTTCAAATTTTGACAATGTTATCCTTTTTTATACAAAAATTCAAAAAAAAATCATCAAAATTTTCAACCAAACCATAAAATTAATAATCATCTTCAATATAATGCAAATTTATCAATCCATAACTCAAATATTCAAATTACACTCATATTTTCATCTCCAACAACATCAAATAAAGAATGAAAATATGAGTTTATTTCAAGATTTAAGTTATGAATTGCATTAAATTTGTATTTATTGAAGATGATAATGAATTTTATGGGTTTTGTTTAAAAAATTGATGATTTTTTTTCCAAATTTGTAAAAAAAAAAAGCAAGGCCAAACAATGTTGACATTTTAAAATATAAAATATCAAATTGTCACTTAAAATTAAAATAAAGGACCAACTCGGAAAAAAAAATATAAAGACTAAAACATTATCTGAAAATTAAGTTAAGGGGACCACGTATGTAATTTAGCCACAAAATTTAATTTAAAGTGCCTTTTTTGTAGGTCTCAAAGGATTTGAAGAAAAAATGAGGCACAGAGGATAAGAGTTAAATCATTTGAAATAAATAATCTAGATATTCTTACATAAAATAAGTTATAAAATTTTGTTGTATTTTTATAATAGGTTATTAATAATATTATTGTGATATAAAAAGAATTAATTATTTCCTTCATTAAAATCTTTTTTTCTCCCCTCCTAAATATTCCCTCTTCCAACCAAACACAATATCAAATAAATTCTTTCCCTCCATTTTCGTCCCATTTATATTAAAAATATATTAAAATATCTATCGTCTCTTTCTCTCCGTCTCAACCATCTCTTATTCTTAGGAGTAGAAATAAGTTGGGTTGACTGACAAGAGCTTATGGCCTAGTCTACACCATGCTCAGGTCATATTAAACATTTTTTATATATAGATTGGGCCAAAGCTTTTGAAGAGCCTATATTGTTAAAAAAAAAAAAAAAAAGCTAGACTAAGGCCACTAGAAAAACCTTTTTACGGTGGCCTATTTAATAAATATATGAACTTTTATTACTATATTTCATTATATAATTAAATATATTTTTAGTCCATGTAAAAATGTCAATTATTTTTAATTTTAGTTCTTATAAAATAAAAATACAAAATTTGTTAGTTTTGCAACTTCAAAAACAATTTTAGTCCCTGCTGAAATAAAATATATTTTAATTTGTTTCAATCTTTAAAATTTTTGAATTATTTTTTTGCATCATGTTTATAACATTAATAAAAATTATTTCCATAAAATTTAAAAAAAATTTAGGGATAATAAATTAAATTTATGAATTTTTTAAATGTAAAATTCTCAAGATAAAAGTTAAAAAAAATATCGAAAACTTTCGAAAATTAAATTTGAATTTATTTTTTGTTGGGAGAAAACTTTTAAGAGACTACAACTACATGTATGATAATTTGTAGAGACTAACATGTATTTTTATTTTTATAGGGACTAAAATTAAAAAGTTGATATTTTATAAGGACTAAAGACATATTTAACCCTTATTATAATATTAAGTTTTTTTTTAGTACTAAATCATAAATTTGCTTATGTTTTTTGTAATTTAAACATATTGATCTACATTAGTATTTGACATATTTAAAAATATTATCATACAATGAAATTAAAATTGGAGGTAATATAATGTTATATACTATAAAGAATCATGTTAAATATCAAAATAAAATTTAATTTATTCATCTATTTTCAAAATCTCCCGAGCAGTGAGTGGTGTATACTCTTCATAACATAATTGTGAAGTTTGACTATAATAAATAAATTTTTAGATTATTTGTCAGACTTTAAAAATGTTATGTCATACCCTTAACAATGAAGTTTTAGACAAATAATATTTCAGAATCCATCGTTTTGCAAAATCTAATTTAGTCTAGCCTGTATATATTTCCACCTATGTTAAAAATATTTAACATAATTAATCAATTATATACCAAAATGGCAAGTGCTTATGTCTAAAACTATGTAAGATTACTCAACAAATATTCCACAATTGATATATAATATAAAACTTACTCCGCAATATCTTTTTTTTAACGACGAATCTTTTATTTGATATTCTTCTCCAACCATCTATACTTATTAGCTAAACGACAATTAATTGCTCGTTATTGAAAAATATAAATTAATCAATAGAAGAGCAAGTGCTATACATGGTCTACAATAATGTAGATCACTAAAACAAAGATTTCCTTAATTGTCATCATAGAGAATTA
>PGTU02005423.1:0-10188 GCA_002896215.2 Cicer echinospermum
AAGGTGTCACCTATCACGGGTCAACACGAATTACTAAATAGTAAATCGTAAACGTACAACCTATCACGGGTCAATACAGTTTACCAAGGTGTCACCTATCACGGGTCGACACAATTTACCAAATGAAATGCATGAGCATACACAGACTTCATTCACAACCATCGTTAAGCAAATGCAGATATTAAAAGATTCCCCATTTTTAATACCCATTTAACTTAAACGACTTTCAAACAACATTAATTAAATAAGTCATTAAGAGATTCCCCGTTCTTAATACCGATTTAACTTAATGATTTTCAAAACAAAACATTAAGCAAACAGTCATATTAAGAGATTCCCCATTCTTAATATACTTTTGACTTAAACGGTTTTCTCGCAAAACATTCAGTAAACGAGTCATTAAGAGATTCCCCATTCTTAATACTCATTTACCGAAACGATTTTCAAAAACGATAGTTAAGTAACCGAGACATTAAGAGATTCCCCGTTCTCAACGCCCAGTTAACTTAAGCATTTTCCTCAAATACACATTAAGCAAACCGAGGTATTAAAAGATTCCCCATTTTTAATACTCGTTTAACTCTAATGGTTTTCAAATTCCACAGAAACAATTCAAACATACTTTCACATTCAAACCATAATTCACAACTACCACACCAATTAACAAACATCAAGTACGAACACACCAAATACAACGAACACAAATCACGCAACATAACACCCAGATACATCCAATTTCATTTACCACGAAACATTCATCACTATAAACAAAACCTAACTCTAAGGTTTTTATCCATAACACACTAGTTTCGTTTCTCCCCAAATCGATACATTTAACCCTAACAAATTCCTTCCCACACGACTACAGATAAGTCCCTAATGCAAGCTAGAAGTTTGGAAGGAGCCCTTACCTCAACGTTAGCTTTATCGTGCGTTTCCGGTACCGCGAGAAATTCCAGTAAAATCTCCGCTCGCAACGCCGCTTCCAAATTAGTGCACTAGCACCGTAGCACGGAGGTGAGCAACTTTCCCTTCTATCTCTTCGAGAAATGAGGTTTGGATCTAGAAGAAACGGAGGGGTTTGTGTTTGGATCTCAAAACCGTTTTTCTTCGTTTTCGAATCAAAGAGGAAGAGTGGAGTTGCGAAAACCTTGATCTAACTCACACCCGACCTTGGGTCACTAGCTTTGAAGAAAAGGAAGCAACGAAAACGAGAAATGGAGAAGGATGGAATTTTGGTTTTCTTGCGTGATGTTCAGAGGAAGGAGATGGAAATTTGGGAATTTCCTTCCTTTCTTTTTCTTTCCTTTGCTTTTCCTTTCTTCCTTTTTCCTTCCTTCCTTTATATACTATTTTCTTTTCCTTTTCCTTCCTTCTAGTTTTCCTTTCTTTTTCCCTCCAAGCAAACATACATATATATAATAAATATAACTTAACAAATATCTCAAAATCTAGATATTTATTAAATTACCGTTTCACCCGAAACGCCTTAAATTCTCCGTAAAGGATTTTCCGCAGTTAAATTCAATTTATTTATCGACGAGAAATTCTAATTGGCATCGAAATATCTTTTTGATTATAAAACTCCAAAATATTATTAACTTTGGCTTAAAAGCCTCCGAGCCAAAATCCAAAATATACCAAAAATACATAAAAAGGTACTTTAAAATTATGGATACACATATAAAACCCGGTGACATATTAAATACAACAATTATTTCATTGTAATTCAGAAATTGAGTACTTATAATTCAATAAGTGTCACTCTACCACCCTATCAGTTATCAAACATGAACCACACAGACAAAAATTGCTGGCAGCAACCAGCAAAGAAAACAACAACAAATAATGTTCAAAATGATGCTAAGCAAGCACAATCTTCAGTCAAAACATCAGTCTCAAAATATAGTCATGTGTTGTGAAAGTATGAGTCATACGTGACTCCAAAAAACTCAAAAAAATTGAAACCTGTAAGTAATTAAATAAAACTGAATTAGTATAATTGGTAGGTTTATTAGTAAATCTCACTTACATCCTACATAAATAAAATAGAACTAGTATAACATTTCTTACTTAAAAGGGATTTAAAAACAGGTCGACACCTTCCACTACTAGTTGTTGTTGAGCCTTGTTGAAGTTCTATGATGAATAAACAGTTAATAAATGAAAATTAATTTACAACAATACTAAATAATCTAATTAAACAAGTACATAGACAAATTACATAACATGTTAGAAAATTCTCAGATATCTCAAAATCTTCAGTCAAATTAAGGAATTTAAAGTATGAGAAAGATAGCTACAACTAGATTTGAGTGTAGATAAAACCCTCCCACCAGTGTTGAATGCACTCTTTGAAGCTACATTTGACACTGGTGTGGCTAGAATTTTTATTTTAAAGTTGATGCCAAAATGGGATAAGAAGCGCATTTTTGCTTCCGTCAAATCAAAATGTCAAATTTCTCATCATCCACTAAACAAGGGTCACTTAAGTACCTCTCAAGTTCATTTTCTTTATCAATAATATCTTTTTCTTTTAAGTGTTATTTAAATGCATATGACTGTGCAAAAAGTGATGGATGTTTAGGTGGGACAAATTGTTCAACAGGGGAAATGCTTCTAGATTGGACAATGTCAATTACAGACACAACATTGTGATCATGTGCAAATTTGTACCAAGTGTACAACTTCATTAAATTATCTTTAACATTTTTGACCTTCAACTTACCAAGATCCTCACCATATGTGTCATTAAATGATCACTCAATATATCTCAATTTATACTGAGGGTCGCATATCACTTCAAATTAAATAAGTTGGATGATTTTTTTTCTATGTCACCCCAATATTATCATATTTACCCTTTATATCTTAACTCATTACAACTACAACATTATTCAAATTCATTGATGCTTTGTTAAACTCACATAAAATAAAAGCTAAACGATAAAAAGTTGTGTGCAAGGACACTTGCTACGACGATGAATAAACCTTTGTCGCGTCAAAGAAAATCTTTAAAAAAAACTCATAAATGCTCGTGCTTTTTCACAATCTTTAGAAGTAGGAGGACCAATAGATCTAAACCAAGCCAAATACCTAGAATCATCACCTTCTAATTTATTTAAAGTTGTTTTATACTTTTCAGTAGCTTCCAACATGGTGTAAGTTAAATTCCATCTCGTGGAAACATCAAGTCAAAGAAGTTTTTTACATGTTATATTACAAATTTCAATGCATTACTTGAATTTTAAAGCTCTTTATGGAGATGATGTCACAAACCTAACAATATTGTGAATACTATGAATAGACAAATCTTGTTTTGTCAACCCATCTTGGACTACCAAGTTCAATATACGGGCACATCATCTCATATGAAAATAATCCCTTTCACCCATTAACCCATTATTGTTCTTAAATTTATTTTTTTAAATAAGATACAACCACATCATTGGATGATGCATTGTCAACAGTAATTGTAAGCACATTTTTAAGACCTCAACACCACTTTAACTTTCCTACCAAGAGTGCCCCATTTGTGATTTGGCACTAAACTGAAGCTTATAATCATTTTTTGGTAGTTTTGTTCTTTATCAACGAAATGGGCAATAATGGTATATAACTAAGATTTTAATGGACGTCCAATAGTTTGTAGTAAGTGCTACCATACTGCAATCAAAATGGAAATAGTATTTAAGCTTCAATTTTTAGCAAAATATAGCTGAAAACAATCCCTAGCAATAGACCTGTCAAAACGGGCTACCCGACCCATTTAGCGCTGGCCCTAACGGGTTGTGGGCTTCTTCAGACCAGACCAAAAAACCCTATTTTAATATGTACAAATAAAATACTACATGAGCCCAGCCATAGACAGGCTGCGGGCTGGGCAAGTAACCCATATATTTTTTATAATTTTTTTATTCATTATATTTTTAATTTCTTTGCAACTCTTTTAATTTGAAAATTTTCTTCATGCCCATTTAAAAACAATTATGGTATACTCTTTATACATTAAGTATGAATCAATTTGAATGAGTGTAAATTGTAAATGGATATTCAACTCAAGAAAGCAACAACAACTGAAATATGATATTCTAGATCATTAAAAATACACAATAGATTAACTAGATTCAAAATATTCAAAACAACACATTATCCAAACAAAACACAAATTAAAATAGAAGATTCAAATGCCACTGTGGTTATTAGAATACTCAAATTCCTACAAGTTATTCAATCAAGTTACAAATTATTCAAACAAGCAATGACAATATTCAATTTTCTAAAAATTAATTAATCAAAAGAAAGAAAGAGCAAATGACCTTACCTCACATATATATAATGATGTATCTATCTTTTCTCTTCTAAAAGTAGGTTGCACTTGTGAGCCACTTTGATTAGAAGGAATCCCATGTTTGACATACTCGGTGTAGAGATTACGCAAGCTCTTTTCAACCCTTTCAACCTTCATCTTACTAGTGAGTGGATCAAATTTATGATACGCAAATTTTCAAAAAATTGAGCTTTCTAGTTGGATCAAGAATAGCCTCAACTTCCAAGATCACACTATACTACTCCAATACTTGTCAAATTTCTCTCTCATGTTTATAGCCATTTCTTCAATTACTTGATCTTCACTTTTCAAATAAACATTTAAAAGACACTGTATCTTCCATATTTCTCCAAAGTACAAATTTGATGTAGGATAAAGAGATCTAGAGATCAAGTTTTTGATATAATAAAATGGCTTCAAAAGCTCACACATTATTTCAACTTGTCTCCACCCATCACTTGTAGGACAACGCTTAAAACTTGTATCACACAAACTTAATCTATAAAAGGCACGACGATAGTTAATCACACTCTTAATCATTATAAAAGTGGAGTTCCATCTAGTAACACAATCTGATCTCAACTCTATTGTTGTATCAATCTCACCAACATTCTTAACATATTCAAAAAATGAGGTTTTGTTACCCTTACATAAGTCACACTTTGTCTAATTTTATGCAATGCATCACTAATTATCTTCAATCCATCTTGCACAATGAGGTTCAAGATATGAACACAACATCTTATATGAAAGGATTCACCATTAAGCAACACGCTATTTGACAATCCTAAGTGTTCTTTCAATTTTTGTGTGCATAATATCGTTTGCATAAGCATTATCCAAAGTGATGGAAAAATCATGTTTTTTCTATGCTCCAATCATTCAACATTTGAAGCACATTTAACGCTAATTCTCGTCCTGTATGTGGGGGTTCCATGTGAGAAAATGCTAGAATCTTATTTTGCAACTTCCAGTTGGCACTTACATAATGAGCCATTAAAGAAATAAAACCTTCATTGGTGCATGCATTCCAACAAAAAGAAGTCAAGCAAACTCTCCCATGAATTTGAGTTAATTGTGATTTTAGTTTCTATTTTTCATCCTCATAAATTTTCAAAACATCTTTGGAAAAAGTATTTCTTGAAATAAAAGAACAACCATCATTCGAAAATTTATGGTATCTTCTAAAGACCCTCCACTCAATCATATTAAATGGTGTACCATGTTGATAGCATTTCAGCAAGTGTACTGAATCGTTGCAAGTAATAATAAAACGGTAGTACCGAGTGTCGAACTCAAGGATTGCGTTTTACTATTGAATTATATTTGATTACTAGAATTGAACAAAAAGGTTCCCAAGTTGATTGAAATAATGTTTGAAATTAACAACAATAATAAAATTGATCTTTTATAATGAGAAAAATGTCAGGGATGAGTTTCACTTCGAATCCAACCTTGGTGTCTAATTTGATCCTAGTTACTGAATTCCTTTATTGAATTATTACCAAATTCTCTTTATTATTCTTGCCCTAATGTCTTAGTGACAGAACCTTTAATTCCAAAGTAACCCCTAATTCCTTAGTGGATTTAAGATTAGAATTAAGCATTACCGTATAGAAATTCTCTTGTAAATTATTGCTTTGCAACTAATTTAATTGGTTTCATGACCTGCATCTATCCCTAAACTACAAATTCATGAATTTCTCATCTCAAGCATTCGTAAAGTCCACTTCCGTTTCAAAATACAAATCGTAGAACATTTTAATGTTGATTAAGCAATAAAAAGCATTAAGCACAGAGATGAGAAAAACAATTCAATAAACTCATTCATATAACTAGAAATCAAATCAGAAAAATAAGGGTTTCATCTGGTTACACTCATCCCTAACAAATAGGGTTTAGTTACTCATGACAGAGATACAAAAGATAAGGATTAAAGAAGAATTACAAGAATGATTCATGGATGATTCTTGATAAAACTGCTTCAATGGCGTTAGAAACGGCCGTCTTTGAGTTTATGTGCTAGGGCACAAGTCTCCCAAGTTCCCAAGAGTCAAAAAAGATGCATAAACAGTAAAAATTTGCGTTTTTATGATTGCTGATGCGCGTCATGCGCCCCAGGCGCGCTCCAGGCGCGCGTTGACAAAACTGAAACACGATAAATGCACTCCAGGCGCGTTTTGACAGAACTGAAACACACGAAATGCGCTTCAGGCGCACAACATCTACTGTCTGATGTATTTTGCATTTTTTCATCTTTTGCGTCTGAAGTTGGTCCCGGTGTCTTCATGAAAGTTGTAGATATGGATCTTAGCTTTCATTAGCACTTGGAGTGACACTAATTGGACATCTAGAACTCCAGATATGACTGAAATACTCCACATATATCATGTTGATTTTTCACAAAAATTCAGCACTGCACTAAAACAAAACGCAATGTAAAATTACGACAAATTCCTACTTAATCAACGAAATAAAAACAAAAAACATTTTATTAACTCAAAGAACAAAGATCAACAAAATGTATCAAATAAATCCTTAATTTAACTGATGATTGAGGATAAATAAGACTAAAACAGTGGGAAAATATGCATATGATGAAGAGTCATCACATGTGTGATCATCATTTCAACTAAGATTTCACGATTAACCTTAGGATCAAATTTTTTCCTTTTCAATTTTCCTTCAACACCAATAAGCATATCACTCACATCATGAGACTTATGGATCCTTTTACAATAATCAACATGACAACTTAAAATGAGAAGTTCTGTTAGCTGAAACACAACTCAATAATTTTCCATGTAAGACCCATAATTTTAAAGTACCTTTTATGTATTTTTGGTATATTTTGGATTTTGGCTCGGAGGCTTTTAAGCCAAAGTTAATAATATTTTGGAGTTTTATAATCAAAAAGATATTTCGATGCCAATTAGAGTTTCTCGTCGATAAATAAATTGAATTTAACTGCGGAAATTACTTTACGGCTAATTTAAGGCGTTTCGGGTGAAACAGTAATTTAATAAATATCTAGATTTTGAGATATTTGTTAAGTTATATTTATTTTATATTCATATGTTTGCTTGGAGGGAAAAAGAAAGGAAAACTAGAAGGAAGGAAAAGGAAAAGAAAATAGTATATAAAGGAAGGAAGGAAAAAGGAAGAAAGGAAAAGCAAAGGAAAGAAATAGAAAGGAGGGAAAATTGAATTTTCCATCTTCTTCCTCTGCACTCACGTGAGCTTTAACCAAAAATCCATCCTTTCTCCATTCTTCGTTTTCGTTGCTTCCTTTCTTCAAAGCTAGTGACCCAAGGTTGTGTGTGAGTTAGATCAAGGTTTCCGTAACTCCACTCTTCCTCTTTGATTCGAAAACGAAGAAATACGGTTTTTGAGATCCAAACACAAACCCCTCCGTTTCTCCTTGATCCAAACCTCTTTTCTCGAAGAGATAGAAGGGAAAGTTGCTCACCTACGTGCTACGGTGCTAGTGCACTAACTTGGAAGCGGCGTTGCGAGCGGAGATTTTACCGGAATTTCTCGCGGAACCGGAAACTCTCGATAAAGCTAACTTTGAGGTAAGGGCTCCTTCCAAACTTTTAGTTTGCATTAGGGACTTATCTGTGGTTGTGTGGGAAGGAATTTGTTAGGGTTTAATGTATCGATTTGGGGAAAAACCAAACTAGTGCGTTATGGGTAAAAACCTTAGAGTTAGGTTTTGTTCATAGTGATGAATGTTTCGTGGTAAATGAATTTGAATGTCAATGTGTATGATTATGGGTAAAAGAAACTTGATGTTTGTTAATTGGTGTAGTTGTTGTGAATTATGGTTTGAATGTGAAAGTATGTTTGAATTTGTTTCTGTGGAATTGAAAACCATTAGAGTTAAACGAGTATTAAAAATGGGGAATCTTTTAATACCTCGGTTTACTTAATGTGTATTTGAGGAAAATGTTTAAGTTAACTGGGCGTTGAGAATGGGGAATCTCTTAATGTCTCGGTTACTTAACTATCGTTTTTTAAAATCGTTTCGGTAAATGAGTGTTAAGAATGAGGAATCTCTTAATGACTCGTTTACTGAATGTTTTGCGAGAAAATCGTTTAAGTCAAAAGTATATTAAGAATGGGGAATCTCTTAATATGACTGTTTTGCTTAACGTTTTGTTTTGAAAATCATTAAGTTAAATCGGTATTAAGAACGGGGAATCTCTTAATGACTTATTTAATTAATGTTGTTTGAAAGTCGTTTAAGTTAAATGGGTATTAAAAATGGGGAATCTTTTAATATCTGCATCTGCTTAACGATTGCTGTGAATGGAGTCTGTGTATGCTCATGCATTTCATTTGGTAAATTGTGTCGACCCGTGATAGGTGACACCTTGGTAAACTGTACGGACCCGTGATAGGTTGTACGTTTGCGATTTACATTTTAGTAAATCGTGTTGACCCGTGATAGGTGACGCCATGGTAACTGTACTGACCCGTGATAGGTGGTACATTTACGATTTACATTTTTGGTGAATTGTGCTGACCCATGATAGGTGGCACCTTGGTAAACTGTACGGACCCGTGATAGGTTGTACGTTTGCGATTTACATTTTAGTAAATCGTGTTGACCCGTGATAGGTGACACCATGGTAACTGTACTGACCCGTGATAGGTGGTACGTTTACGATTCCCGCTTTTTCTTTTAGTAAATCGTGTTGACCCGTGATAGGTGACACCTCGGTAAACTGTGCTGACCCGTGATAGGTGGTACGTTTATGATTTACGCATTTTATTAAATCGTGCTGACCCGTGATAGGTGGCACCTCGGTAATTGTTACTTTGGCCTGCGATAGGCGGTACAATTATGATTTACGGCCCTTCGAGGAGGGTTTTGGTTTGGAATTCCGAGTCCATGCATTTTGGCATATACGCATTGCATTAGGGTGCCTGGCACGCGAGTCATGTTTGATTTGAGTTCATGATTGAGTGATTCGAATTTTGATTTATCGTGATAACTGAGATGAAGGTGTTAAGTGCTATGTGTTGTGTATTGTGTGTGAGTATGATGGTTATCGAACCTTTGTGTGTCGTAGTAATCGCGTAGAAATTGCTAAGTGTTAAGTGGTGAACTTGATTAGGAATGACTTAGGTTAATTCATGAATTTTTGGAAAACTGATCAGGGAAATCGATTTCCCAATCGATTGGATGGGTAAACAGGGACTTGGCCAATTCACAAAATCGATTAGTCAATCGATTTCGAAAACAATTTTCAAAGGAATCAGTTAAGAAATCGATTGCCCAATCGATTAGGCCCTAAGTCAGGGGCTCAGGAACCAATCAATCGAATTACCAATCGATTGAATTCAGCCCAGGATTCTATTTTCATTAAGAATCCCTCACCAAATCGATTAGGAAATCGATTGGCTCGAGACCAGGGGCTCAGGAACCAATCAATCGATTTACCAATCGATTGAATTCGGCCCAGGTTTCTGTTTCCATTAAAAATCTTCACCCCAATCGATTGCCCAATCGATTGGCTCTGTGAAAATCCTCATTTTTTGTTGTATGATTAATTGCTCCTGAATCTACCCATGTCTTGTTTCTTCATGTGTTAATTAGGAGATCGAGAACTGCATTTTACCTTCATTTTCATTGGCAATGTACTGTATGAACTTTGTGCATATTGAAAATCCTGCTAAGGTGCATGCTTAGTTGTAAAGTTGTTTGAGCATTCAAAAACTTAATTGCTATGTGTTAACTGTTATTTTCTGGTTGGTGACCCTTTACACTATTGTGGAAATCTGGGCTTTGCCCTCAGATGAGAGTCAGGACGGCCCTACCGGTTCGTACCCTACGGACAGGAATGGAGATG
>PGTU02005424.1:0-11102 GCA_002896215.2 Cicer echinospermum
ATAAACCAATTAAGAACATTATTTGTGTTCTTGTGCAATATGCACACAATATTTAGATGAAGAAATATTTCGATCAAGATTCGAGTGGTGCATAAACTCACACACCATCTCTTGAGGACTTCCGAGACACATGACCAACACCACAAGACTAAAAAACTAGTCCAACTAACCCGCAATCCCAATTAGATCGACAACTGCTCTGATACCACCTGTAAAACATCCCGCCTTTTTTTGGACATTAACTAACATAAACTTCTAAACATAAAATTTCAAATTCATTTTTATATTTATGATTATCTTAAGTACTCATTTACTTTAAATCATTTAATAACTTAGTTTAATTATATTGTCAAAATAATAAATCAGATATTTGGCCAATACTAAAAGTAAATCTTTAATACATCAAACCAAAAGAAATTCCTAGAGTCAAAACTCTGGACCGTTTGATCTACCCAAACATAAATCCCTAGTTGGTCACAAACTTTAGACTTGTGGGAAACACCCAAACAGTCTAACAACCAATACAGAAGTATCTCGGAGCCTTACCGACTTGCATACTATTGTACTTCTCGCATTTCACCTATTAGGGTTGATCGTGATATTATTCGCTCAAAAACACTATATTGTGATCGTCCTGTCAAATGTAAGGGTCATCTCCAAATAACCAAACACGAGCCAAATATGCATGCATTATATAGTTGTTATAGCAAAATATAAATAAATCATTACTTCATTAACAGTTAAAATCCAAAACTCACCAAAGATACACTACCACAATGAAAATATAATAATACAGTGTTTGCGTAATTAATAACATTAATTCACCCAAACGCACCAACAACAGGTACATTGACCAATACAAATATAAATTACGATACTACATAATTAGTAACATTAATTCGCATCAAACAATTAAGAGGTACAGTAATAAACAAGTCAATCACACATATTAATTCACTCGAAACTAGCAGCACGTACATTCATGACATTCAATAATCCACATCATTAATTATTAACATTCTCATTCATTATTAACAATTTACCTCACCCAAACAAAACAAATACAATTCGATATACAAATTTAATCAGTATAATTATATACATTCGTTAATAACATTATTTAAGCCACCAATTATCAGGGATACAATGTATCATTTATCTTTATTAAAATATCTAATCACATTTAATTCAAGCATACTTCAAAACAGACTTATGACTTATCTATATGCCAATGTAATGATTCCGGAATATCGCCTCCCCCGCAAGGCATTTGTGGGTCCTTCCAAGCAAACACCACTAACTCGAGCTTTCGTGGGTCCTTCCAAAGCTAACACCCACTAGCTCAAACATCCCCGCCAAGGTATAGTGGGCTCCAACCAATTATGGACGCCCCACCAGCCATGTAACGTTTCCTAATTTTCAGGGTTTAGAATTGAATTACATAATATCTTGAAAGGATTAGGCTAATTCAATCCCAATTTCCAATTACCAGTGTGTAGAACACATATAGGCCTAATTGTTGCACCGCTTGGATTTAACCAATCCAATCCCAATTCAGTGGTAAATTTATAGGTTAAGTTGTTGTAACGTATTAGTGTGAAACTTAGGATATCATATAAGTAATTAACTATAAGTAGCCACTAAGAAAAATAAAAATACTACACAATTAATTTTTCAAATGAAATAGTAGATTATAAATATGATTTTTCAAATATGGTTGTTGAAATATGAATTATTTGGATTGCATGTGTTTGAGATATATATATACTCTTTAAAAAGATTGTTTTATTATATTTTCTTGAATGATCATTGTTATTATATATTCAAATGAAATATTATGTCATAAACATGATTTTGCGAATATGATGGTTAAGATTATGAATGATTTTGATTGTGTGTGCTGGAGATGGGTCTTGTACCCCACCTATTGATGAGTTTTAAACTTCACAAAGAGATGAGGTTTTAAACTCCACCTGGATGAGTATTTAAACTTCACAAAGAGATGAGGTTTAAACTCCACCTATTGATGAGTTTTAAACTTCACAAAGAGATGAGGTTTTAAACTCCACCTGGATGAGTATTTAAACTTCACAAAGAGATGAGGTTTAAACTCCACCTATTGATGAGTTTTAAACTTCACAAAGAGATGAGGTTTTAAACTCCACCTGGATGAGTATTAAACTTCACAAAGAGATGAGGTTTAAACTCCACCCATAGATGAGTATTAAACTTCACAAAGAGATGAGGTTTAAACTCCACCGGGATGAGTTTTAAACTTCACAAAGAGATGAGGTTTAAACTCCACCCATAGATGAGTATTAAACTTCACAAAGAGATGAGGCTTAAACTCCACCGGGATGAGTATTAAACTTCACAAAGAGATGAGGTTTAAACTCCCCATGGATGGGTCTTGGACCCCACATATTGATGGGTTTTAAACTTCACAAAGAGATGAGGTTTAAACTCCACATGGATGAGTATTAAACTTCACAAAGAGATGAGGTTTAAACTCCACACAAATGGGTCTTGTACCCAACACTGGATGAGCTGGTGCTCCACATGATTAGATAATACTCACTTTGCATAAGTAGTATATCTCCCTCATTGAATTGATTGATTATTTTCTGCATAATAAATGTGTGTATTGGAATTATCTGATTATGATAGATGTGGATTATCGTTAATTTAATTGATGAGTTTTTATTAATTATTGGAAGTAGTTGGTTATTATAGAGAAATCTTAGTAATATCATTAATAGTTCTAAAGAATATTTTTGGATGAAGGCGGGTGCCATGATCGACTTTTTTTCCGGTTACCGCTCCGGCTGAGAACAATACTTGTTTTAAAATTGTATGTATTATTCACTGGGATTTAGTATCTCATTAAAGTGTTGTTTTCAGATACTGAGACCTTTGGGGATGTCAAGAGTCGAGAAGTCCTACCTCCCTTGAGAAGAGTGACTTCCTTTAATTAGGTTGGTAGATCAAGAATAAGTAGACATAGTGTCTACATCGTACTTTATTTCGGGATTAGATATTAATTGCCCAGTTTTGGATATTTTAAATATTAAAGAATTTTCAGTTGTAAGGATTTACTTTGAGATTTCATAACATTACTTCTTTCGAACAATTCATTATTTATTACAGTACCTTATTCTCTTATATAATTTTGAAATTTTTTCCATTATTACCTCAGTTTTATACCCACGTAACTAGGCGTTACATTTTTGGTATCAGAGCTAGTTCGAACCTAGATCGGACTGTCGTGTGGGTTTACTTTACTTTATTTTCAATTTTTATAAAAAAAAAAATCAAAACTTGGGCTTATAGGATTGGTCGTTATAGTCATACATTTTGTATGCTAATATATTGGGCCTGGTCAACCCAATTCTTGAGTAGTGGTGAACATATTTATGACGGGTAACAAGCGAGGTTCGAATGACACACTTGCTAAGGCTCTCTGCTTGATAGTGGCAACCATAGAGAATCGATGAAGACTCTCCCTCAATTGAGAGGACCCAATGTCTAATCGGTAACAGTTGTAGACCCTCAATATCTTAGGCTTTATGAATTTCGAAAGAACAATCCACCACCTTTTCGAGGTCAGTTATGATCCAGCCGAAGCACAAGCGTGATTGTGAAGTTAGAGAAGATCTTTAGCATCATGCATTGTGGTGACACTCACAAAGTGGACCTCGTTGTTTATGTCAGAGTATGATGTTGAGCATTGGTGGATTTGTATTAAAGGAGTTCTGCTGACAAAATGAGTTTCTTTTACTAAGGATAGGTTTAAGGAGTTATTTATATAGAAGTCTATTCTCCACAATGTACGTATTCAAAAGGAAATAAAGTTTATTCATATTCGTCATGGAGATATTTCAGTTGTAGAGTATGTCGCCAAATTTTGAAGCTACATCAAGGTGCTCTTGTTATCTTAGGAACAATCCCCAAGACGAGTGGAACGCTATCAAATTTGAGTAAAGACTTAAGTCTGAGCTGCAAAGCTTTTATTGGAATTATAAGGATCTATGACTACCACACCATGGCAAACAAGTCTTGGGTGGTTGAGAAAAAGATGCAAGCACCAAAAGCTGAGAAACCGGAGAAGAAGTTTATCTCTGGTGGAAAGAAATTCTACAATAAAGGCTATAAATTTCATAAGAATCTACACCCTTAACCCAAAATTTCAAAGGACAAGTAAAGACATGCTCCAACTAGTAAGACTCTGAGGGTGTTTGTAGACTATAGGAAATTGAATCAAGTTACCATCAAGAATAAAAATCCCTTGCATAGGATAGATGACCTCTTAGATCAATTGAGTGGAGCTTCAGTATTTTCTAAGATCGACTTGAGGTCTGGGCACCATCAAATTAGGGTCGAAAGTGAAGATATTCCTATGACAACTTTTATGACAAGATACAAACACTATGAGTGTGTAGTGATGCATTTTTGAGTTACCAATGCCTTTGTTATTTTATGGATTATATGAATCAAATTTTTAAACCATTCTTAGATAGGTTTATGGTGGTGTTCATCGATGATATTCTAATCCACTCTAGGAGCTTGGGTGAGCATGAGGAACACATGAAGATATTATTGAAAGTTTTGAGAGATAACACGTTGTATGCAAAACGTGAGAAATATGAGTTATGGCTTGATGATGTGAGGTTTTAGGACATACCATCTCTAGTAAGGGAGTAGCAGATGACTCTAGTAAGGTAGATTCTATATTAAGTTGGCCCCAACCTAAATCAATGACTGAAGTAAGAAATTTACTGGGATTGACGGGTTACTATAGGAAATTTATAGAGAGGTTTTCTAGTCTAGTGTTACCTCTCACCAAGTTGACTAGATGAGGGAAAATTTTTGCGTGGGACTAAGAGTGCGAGGATAATTTCCATGAGGCAGATTATCCAACCCGTTTTCTTGAATTAGCAGTTGTAGTCTTTGTTCTTAAGATTTGGAGGCATTACTTATATGGAGCAAAATTTGAGGTTTTTTAGTGATCATAAGAGCCTTAAGTATTTGTTTGATCAAAAGGAATTAAATATGAGACAAAGAAGGTGGATGGAGTTTCTTAAGGATTACGACTTTGAGTTGAAATATCACCCTGGGAAGGCGAATGTAGTGGCTGATGCTCTCCGTAGAAAATCCTTACATGTGGCTTGTATGATGGTACAAGAGACAAACTTATTAGAAGAATTTAGAGACATGAATTTGGATGTGTCCCTTGGTGCTATAAGCTTGAGTCTAAATAGGCTAGAAATCACTAGTAACTTGAGAGGGATAATAAAAACAGAACAACTCTTAGATAAAGAATTACATTCTCTAGTGGGCAAGGAAAATTATACCTTGTCTAGTGATGGTTTAGTGTTGTTTAAGGATAAGATCATTGTTCCTAAGGAGGGTAGTCTTAAGGATAAGATTTTAGAGGAAGCGCATAAGAGTAAGTTCACGATACACCCAGGAATAACTAAAATGTATCAGGATTTGAGAAAAATGTACTGGTGGCCGGGAATGAAAAGGGATGTGGCTAGCTTTGTGTCTAAGTGTCTAGTGTGTCAAAAGGTTAAGATTGAACACCAAAAGCCTTCAGGGTTGTTGCAGCCTTTAGAGATTCCTGAATGGAAATGGGAGAGGATATCTATGGACTTTGTGATGGGTTTGCCGAAGACGCGTATGGGTTTTGATGCTATTTGGGTGATAGTGGACCGATTGACCAAATCAGCTCATTTTCTACCAATCAAAGCAACCTATAGTTTAGATAGATTAGCTGACCTCTATGTTAAGGAGATTGTAAAGTTACACGGTATACCCACCTCTATAGTGTCGGATAGGGATCCACGATTTACTTCTAGATTTTGGAAAGCTTTTCAGAAAGCTTTTGGTACTAGGCTGAGTTTTAGCACAACTTACCATCCACAGGCAGATGGTCAATCAGAGAGGACTATTCAAACTCTTGAGGATATGCTTAGAGCTTGTGTTCTAGATGAAGGTGGGAGTTGGGATAAGTATCTACCTCTAGTAGAATTTTCTTATAACAACAGTTATCACTCTAGCATAGGTATGGCACCATATGAGGCTCTTTATGGAAGGAGGTGTAGGTCCCCTTTGTGTTGGTGTGAAGTTGGTGAAAAGTATTTGTTAGGACCTGATTTGGTGCAAGAAACCACTAGTAGAATCCAAATAATTAGGCAAAGGATGCGTACAGCACAAAGTAGGCAAAAGAGTTATGCTGACAGGAGGAGAAAACCATTGGAATTTCAAGAAGGGGAACATGTATTCTTGAGAGTCACTCCTAAGACTGGGGTGGGAAGGTCAATGAAGGTCAAAAAATTGAACCCTCGTTTCATGGGTCCTTTCCAAATTCTAAAAAGAGTCGGGTTTGTTGCTTATCAATTGGCTCTTCGGCCACAATTATCTAATCTTCACGACGTATTTCATGTTTCTCAATTGCGAACATATGTGTCCGATAATTCACACGTGATAGCTCCTGAGTCAGTTCAATTGAAAGATAATTTAATCTTTAGGCCTAAGCCTATTCGAATTATTGACAAAAGTACAAAGTGTTGAGACAAAATCTCTCAAATGATTTTAATGATAACAAAATTACTTAAGAGATTATGATTGTGGTTAATAACTAACATGTGCTCTTGAGTGTATTCATTTAAGTTAATAGGTCATTAATCATTAAGGCAAAAAGAAGGAAAAAGTAATTCTGGCCTGAGGATGGAAAACCCTCGTGAGGATGGAAAACCATCGTGAGGATGGAAATTGCTGCAAGCGCGAGGATGGAAATTGCTGCAATATCTCCAGATCTGGACAATCTGATTTCTCACCAGAATATTGTGTTTATTCAATTGTATATCAATATCAAAAATGAATAAAGAAAGCATTCAAAGCTAGAGTCAAAAGGTCAAAAGAAAAAGGTGAATATGGCTACATCTAGTATGTAAAGGAAAGGCTAGCAAAAGTGAAAGCAACCTATCAAGCATGTCAAAATCTGATCATTTAATGGGCTTGCACGTTTTAATGCATAAGGAAGTCAAGTTAGCAAAAGGCAACTTGAAACAAGCCAAAAATGGAAGATCACATGTTGCTGCCAGATCTGATCCTCGGACTGAGTATGACAGCCCTATGTCATAAAGTGGCTTTTTCTCTCTTGTCCACATCACCTCAAAAGATGAAGCCAACCTAGACCTTAAAGACTTCGAAAAATGCAGCTCAGAAACAGCCTTGCACTTTGATTAAAGAGAAAAAGCAAGGACATGTCAAGATCAAAGCTATGCTGCAAGAGGATGGGTTCTGCCTAAGCCTAACAAGCTGAGTGGCAGTTCTGTAATTATGATGAAAACCTTGGATCCTTTGAAAATGAGCTCCAACGGTCATCAAGGGCTTGGATCTCTATAAAATGCATACAAGCTCTCCATTGGAAGACACACAACACACTTGCATAAAAAGATCAAGCATCTTAAAGCTTTCAAGAAGCAAATCACATCCTCTCTTATTACTTTCTTTGATCCTACACTATATCTTTGTATATCTTTTTGAGAAAGTATTAAGTATCAATCACTCTCATTCTACTTTGTAATTTCCTAGTGAGTGAAGCTTGGAAATATTTGGAAATTGATTGTAAGCTTGGTGAAGCTTGATAATACACGGTTGTAGTCATCCTCGGGTTGAGGATTGATCTGTTTTGAAAGTTAGTGAAATCTCACAAGGGTGTGAGGACTGGACGTAGCCATCTTTGGGTGAACCAGTATAAAATTGTGTGTGTGTCCCTCATATTCTGCTCCTACTCTTTTACTCAGCTTAGATCTAACGATTTAAAAATCCCATCCTCGAGCCAGCCATCCTCTGCAAGAGGATAGTTTTTAAAACACTTAAAAATTGTTTTTAACAGCAAAATCCCTATTCAACCCCCCCTTCTAGTGATATTTAGCTACAACACAAAGACTCTAAGGAATAAGGTGATCCCATTAGTAAAGGTGTTGTGGGAAGGGTTAACCTTAGAAGAAGCTACATGGGAATACGGAAGATGGTGTGAGAACCAGAAACTCTCTAAGGGAAAATACTTCCAACATGGCCATGATATCACAAGTTGAACCAAAGACAATTGATCAAGCTATTGGTGGCAAATCATGGGTTGAAGCTATGATGGAAGAACTCTCACAATTTGAAAGAAACAAGGTATGGAATCTTGTACCCCATCCTCTGGACAAATCTGTTATTGGAACTAAATGGATATTTAGAAACAAACTAAATGAGGATGGAGAAGTCATTAGAAATAAAGCAAGACTAGTGGCTCAAGGGTACAACCAACAAGAAGGAATAGATTATGATGAAACGTTTGCACCCGTAGCAAGACTTGAAGCAATAAGAATCCTCTTAGCTTATGCTACTCATAAAGGTATAAAACTATTCCAAATGGATGTAAAAAGTGCCTTTTTGAATGGGTTCTTAAATGAAGAAGTGTATGTTCATCAACCTCCTGGGTTTGAGGATGAAAAACGACCAAACCATGTGTTCAAACTCTCTAAAGCTCTTTACGGTTTAAAGCAAGCTCCTAGAGCTTGGTATGAGAGGTTAAGTTCTTTTCTAAAAGAAAATGGATTCATGAGAGGACAGATTGATACTACTCTTTTCAAGAAAACTCTTGAAAAAGATTTATTGATTATTCAAATATATGTCGATGACATTATATTTGGATCCACAAATGAAAAAATGTGTGAAGAATTCTCAAATCTCATGCAAAGCGAGTTTGAGATGAGTATGATGGGGGAATTAAAATTCTTCCTTGGTTTACAAATCAAACAACGAGAGGATGGTATTTTTATCTCACAAGAAAAATACTCCAAGGATTTGCTCAAAAAATACAACATGAGTTCTGCCAAGAGTATGGGAACTCCAATGCACCCATCCTCCTCACTCCACAAAGATGATGAAGGAACTCCTATTTCTGAAAAGGAATACAGAGGGATGATAGGATCCTTGCTGTATTTAACAGCAAGTAGACCGGACATAGTCTTTGCAGTCGGTCTTTGTGCAAGGTTTCAATCCTCTCCTAAAGAATCTCATCTCACAGCGGTAAAAAGGATTTTTAGATACCTTGTTGGTACTATAAATCTGGGAATTTGGTACAAGAAATGTTCCAATCTTGACCTTATAGCTTATTGTGATGCCGACTACGCGGGAGACAAAGTTGAAAGAAAAAGCACAAGTGGTGCTTGCCAATTTCTTGGTAAATCCCTAACAAGTTGGTCATGCAAAAAACAAAGTACCATTGCTCTTTCAACCACTGAAGCAGAGTATGTATCAGCCGCTCAATGTTGCTCACAACTGCTCTGGATAAAAAATCAGCTTGAGGATTACTCGCTAAGGTACGCAAAAATTCCCATCCTCTGTGATAATACAAGTGCAATAAATCTTTCTAAAAATCCCATTCAACATTCTAGATCTAAGCACATTGAAATTAAACATCATTTTATAAGAGATCATGTGCAAAAAGGGGATTTAGAACTGATTTTTATTGACACTGAAAATCAATTAGCAGATATCTTTACCAAACCTCTCCAGGAGGATAGGTTCAAAAAGATCTTGGATGAACTTTCAATTATTAATTTGTCTAAAGTTAATTGATTTATCCTGTGATGCTTTTTATTTTATTATTATTGTTTTTTATTATTTTTATTATTATTTTATTTTTTATATAAAAATCTGTTGCTTTTTAAATATTTACTTTTTTAGTTAGGCTTGAGAGGATAGGAAACCCACCAGAGGATGGAATGTCGTTATTGGTGTAATTTCATGTGACCAGACAACCTAGGAAGAAAGCACGCGTCTCTCTCTCCCATTGGACAGCACGCGTGGCGCATGCCTCCGTGCTTCACGCCATGCATTTAATGCAGAACGGCTACTTGTCCAATCCATCATCACACTAGGTCTCTAGGATACGGCGCATTAATTATTGTTGTCCCCTTCACGTTTCCTCACGTTCCCTCGCTGTTACTCACACGTTCTCATCTGCTCAACTCCCATCCTCGTCTATTTGTTTCTCATCCTCTATCATTTTCTCTCATCAACCTTTACCCAGAAAACCGTTCATCACTCAACAGTTTCTTCCCTCACCTTCCTGCATCAATGGCTCGAATCAAGATGACTGTAAAACGTAAAAAATCCTGCCAAGAACCTGAGAAAAACCAAGATGTCTACTCAAGCACTGAGTCAGATTATAATGAAGGAAACCAATCTGAAGAAACTTCCATGAACACCATTTCTTCATCTCAACCATCCAAAAGCTCCACTCCTCCAAAAATCGTCAAAAAATCCTCCTCCTCCACTCCTTTCAGGCGCTCCTCCAGAATCATGTCTGGAGCCGTTTCGACCAACAAGGCAACCCCTCAGGACAACACGATTCATGTCATCAACTCTGATGATTCAGAGACCACTCCTCCTGTTGAACCAACTCATCATCCTCCTCCTGCAAAATCAGTTTCCAAAACTCCAACTCCCAAAAAGACCAAAATACTTTCATCGAACCCCCTTCATCATCTATAAAAATTTGTGCCAACACTTCATTGTTTGACTCGGATGAAGTAGAATCGGTCTACACTTCAAAATGGCAAAACAAGTCAGTAGTAAATGGAAAAATCATTGATCTTGTTGATATTAAACAAGGAGGATTCAACATTGAAGAAATGTTTGAACAACTTGGCTGGACCTCTTTCTTCAAAATCAATGAACCCCAGTACCCACGTCTAGTACGGGCCTTCTATGCCACTTCAAAAGGATCTAAAGGAATGACAAATTTCAGTATGGTACTGAAAGGGGTTCATATGGAAATTAATCCCACCACTTTATGTCAAATACTTGACATACGTGATGAAGGAGCCCACTGCCTATCTGAAACATGGTATTCACAGTGTGTCATCACTAGGACCTCTGTGCTTCAAAACACCCTCATCAAACCTCCTAAACCATTGGTGGCCTCCAACCTCGTCCCCCTGTGTGGAATCCTTCACAACATCTGTGTCCACTCCATCACTCCCCGGGCTGGCAGTTTTGAGAAAGTCACAGAAATGGATCTGATGATTATTCATCAT
>PGTU02005427.1:0-10590 GCA_002896215.2 Cicer echinospermum
TTTTTTGTTTGGAAAATTGTTTAAGATAACTGGGCGTTGAGAATGGGGAATCTCTTAATGTCTCGGTTACTTAATGTTCGTTTTGAAAATCGTTTCAGTAAATGAGTATTAAGAATGGGGAATCTCTTAATGACTTATTACATGGAATGTTTGTCTTGAAAATCGTTAAGTCAAATGAGAATTAAGAATGGGGAATCTCTTAATGTCTCGCTTTTTTTTATGTGTGTTTCGGTAAATCGTGCTGACCCGGGATAGGTGGCACCTTGGTAAACAGTAAAGGCCGTGATAGGCAGTACGTTTACGATTTACGTTTGGTAAGTTGTGCTGACCCGGGATGGGTGGCACCTCGGTAAACAGTACAGACCCGTGATAGGTAGTACGTTTACGACTTACGTTCCTGAGGGAATTGTGTTTGGTAAGTTGTGCTGACCCGGGATAGGTGGCACCTCGGTAAACAGTACGGACCCGTGATAGGTAGTACGTTTACGACTTACGTTCCTGCGGGAATTGCGTTTGTCCGTGAGAGACTGCGCAGGGGTCTGTCCGTGAGAGACTACGCCCTGGTTTAAGTTAGACGAGAATTAAGAATGGGGAATCTCTTAATGTCTCGTTTTACTCGTGTATGTTTTGGTAAGTTGTGCTGACCCGGGATAGGTGGCACCTCGGTAAACGGTACGGACCCGTGATAGGTAGTACGTTTACGACTTACGTTCCTGAGGGAATTGTGTTTGTCCGCAAGAGACTACACCCTGTTGATTTGTGAACTGTTGGTTCATTTTTGTTGTGTAGTAATGTGTTATAAATGCTAAGTGTTATGTTTTGGAATTTGGTGATAACATGTTTGATTGCAATACCATTTCGAAATCCATGATGTTGTATTAATTGTGTTGAAAATGCTAAGTGTGTTATGTGTTGATTGTTGTGTGTAAGTATGATGGTTATCGAGATCCCAATTGTCGTGGTAATCGCGTAGGAATTGCTAAGTGTTAGGTTGTGAACGTGATTAGGAATGACTTGAGTAAATGCATGAATTTTTGGAAAAACGATCAGGGAAAATCGATTTCCCAATCGATTGGATGAGTTGTAGGAAGTTCACCATTTTGACCTAATCGATTTGCCAATCGATTGTATAAATACATCTCTCAAAATCTTTTAAGAAATCGATTTGGAAATCGATTGGCAGAGAGGCAGGAACTCAGCAAAACTGCCGAAATCGATTTGGAAATCGATTTGGCAACCCAGGGACTCATCAGAACTGACAAAATCGACTTAGAAATCGATTTGGTCATGCAGAAACTCAGCAGAACTGACCAAATCGATTTGGCAATCGATTTCCTCAGCAAAAGTACTTATTTTGAGTTAGATAATCGATTTCTCAATTGATTTATCAATGCTTTGGTCAGTTATGTATTACTTAATGGTTTGAGAACTTCATTTTGAGTTCATTGTTAATTGACAAGCATTATATGAACTTTTAGCATATGGAAAATCCTTTTAAGGTGCATGCTTAGTTGAAAGGTTATTTTGTGCATTTAAAACTTAAATGTTATGTGTTATCTGTTATTTTCGGTTGGTGACCTTTACAATTATTGTGGAAATCTGGGCTTCGCCCTCAGATGAGAGTCAGGACGATCCTACCGATTCGTACCCTACGGACGGGAATGGAGATGGGAACGCTTGACTGCAGCTACATTAGGAGGATCTCACGGGGCGCGTGGAGATTACCCAGGGTGTTTAGTTGTGTTGAAATATGATCAGATTAGGTTGACATAGAGGGATCAGATGTCTTTCTTTTGTATTGTATTTATTTTTAAAATGGAAGACTGTACCTATACTAATATTGTCAGCTTGACATGTTATTTTCAATGGGTTACATGTACCTTTTGTTGTTGTGTAAATGGTTTGGATTTATAATTGGAGTGACTTTTCCGCTGCTTGTAAATCATAATGACTCAATTATTTATCCAAAGACATTTTCTTGTTTATTTCTCTGTTTCAGTTTAATTTCTTTTTAAAAAAAAAAAATATACCCTCGCTTTGAAAAACGGGGTGTTACAAGGCGCATGTATCACAGTGAAGAAGATTCAAAACACTTGACATGGCATGCAGATGAAAGAATTAGAGATGGAATGTTTCGACACCCTGCAGATTCCCCACAATGGACAAAAATTGATCACGAGTATCCTGAATTCGGGATAGAGTCAAGAAATCTAAGACTTGCACTTTCTACTGATGGAATGAATCCACATGGTCTTCAAAGCATCTCACATAGCACGTGGCCTGTGATTTTGGTAATATATAACCTACCTCCATGGTTATGTATGAAGCGTAAGTTTATGATGTTGTCTCTGTTAATTTCTGGACCCAAACAACCGGGGAATGATATCGACGTATACTTGACTCCTTTAATTGAAGATTTAAAAATTATGTGGGAGACAGGTGTGGAAGTTTATGATGGGTATAGGAAAGAGTGTTTCAATTTGAGGGATATGTTGTTCGGCACAATTAATGATTTTCCAGCATATGGTAATTTATCAGGATATAGCATTAAAGGTCCGTGTGCATGTCCTATATGTGAAGAGAGTACAAATTGGATGCGGTTGAAACATTGTAAGAAGAATGTGTTTCTTGGACATCGTAGATTTTTACCTTATAGTCATCAGTATCGTGGGTGGAGAAATGCATTCAATGGAAAATCAGAGGAAGGTAAAGCTCCTTTAGCACCGACTGGATATCAAATACTTGAAAAAGTACAAGGTTTGACCAATAAATTTGGCAAACCTTTTGCGGGAGAGCTGGTGAAAACTGGGTGGAAAGAAAAAGTCAATTTTCTTTGAATTGTCATATTGGAAGTCATTGTATGTAAGACATTTCCTCGATGTGATGCATATTTGAAAAAAATGTATTTGATAGTGTTATTGGTACGTTACTCAATGTTCCAGGAAAGTCTAAAGATGGCGTCAACGCAAGATTGGACTTGGTCGATATGGGAATAAGAAATGAACTGGCTCCAGTAAAGAAAGGAAATCGCACATATCTACCTCCAGCCGCTCATACTCTATCTAGAAAGGAAAAAAGTGTTTTATGTAAATTTCTACACGAAGTTAAAGTTCCAGAAGGATACTCTTCGAACATTAAAATTTGGTTTGTATGAAAGACCTCAAGTTAAAAGGTTTGAAGACCCATGATTGTCATATTCTAATGGAGCATTTGCTACCAATAGGTATACGTTCCATTTTACCTGAAAAAGTTCGACTAGCCTTAACTAGATTATGTTTCTTCTTCAGGGAAATTTGTAGTAAAGTGATCCACCCTCAGAAATTACCGACATTGCAGAGGGAAATTGTTGTTACTTTGTGTGAGCTTGAAATGTATTTCCCACCATCATTTTTTGATATATATGGTTCACCTTACTGTTCATCTGGTTAAGGAGACACAACTTTGTGGGCCAGCTTATATGAGATGGATGTATCCGATAGAACGATATATGAAAATATTAAAAGGGTAATGAAAAAGTAGAAGTTGACCAGAAGGTTGTATTGCTGAACGATACATTGTTGAAGAGGCTGCTGAATTTTGTATTGAATATCTGTCCAATGTTGAATCCATAGGGCTTCCCATGTCTCGTCATTCGGGAAAAATATCAGGAGAAGGGATAATTGGAAGGAGACTACTGACTATATCAAGGACAGAATGGGAGCAGGCGCAATTGTATGTTCTGCACAATGATTATGAGGTTCAACCGTATGTTACAATACACATTGATCAGTTATCTCGTTTGAACAGGAATAGGAATCAAAATTGGATAACTCGAGAGCACAATCGAAGTTTTGTAACATGGTTAAAAAATCACATAATGTCAAAATTTGATATAGACCCCGAATCAATTTCAAATAGATTGAGGTGGCTAGCAAATGGTCCGAGCTTACATGTCTTTTCTTACACTGGTTATGTTATTAACGGCTACACATTTTATACCAAAGAACAAGATGATCAGACCACTATGCAAAATAGTGGAGTCACTCTCATAGCTGAAGCGATGCATGTCTCAAGTGCAAAAGACAAAAACCCAATATATGCAAATCTATCATATTTTGGGGTTATCGAGCGCATATGGGAGTTAGACTACACAATGTTTCGTGTTCCCATATTTGGTTGCAAGTGGGTCGATAATAATAATGGCGTTTGGATTGATGAGTCAGGATTCTTTGCTTGTCGATTTTAATAGGGTGGGATACAAAGACGAGCCTTTTATTTTAGCGTCGCAAGCTCAACAAGTGTTTTATGTCACTGATCCTTCTGATGATAAATGGTCTGTTGTCCTATCGACCAATAAAATAAATGATGATAACAATATTGATGAAGATGTTGGTAATGATCTTTTATTTGCAACATCACAACAACCACATGAAATTGATTACAGGGAGAGGCATTTTTTCGTGCAGACTGTTTGGTTCGAGCCATGTTGTTTTTTTTTGGGAGGAAGATGATGAAGAAGATGAACAGTGAACGTGATTTAGAGAAAGAGAAAGATGATTCCAGCTTTTGGGGAAAGAAGGTGGGAAGAGGAACAGTTTTCTGACTTGAGAAGATGGAGAGAAAAAGGTGGAGTAATGATGAGTTTGTACCTAGGGAAATGGGAAAAGCATTTTCGGGGATTGGGGAGTGTATGGGTCAGCATTCTAACACCAGACACAAGGGCACGTGTAATAAATGCCAATATTTGCCTTTTTTACTTTTTGAGAGAGAAAAACAGACTGTTGCTTTTTCCAGAACGGAGAATGATGAATCGCGAAACGGAGACTGATAAACGATCTCCGTTTTCTGCAGAAGCAGATTTTAACCAGAATTTTTCTGGATTTTTCATGATTCTCAGTTTTTTCTTTGATTGAATTAAAACTATCCTCCACAAGAGGCTTAGTGAAAATGTCAGCAAGTTGATTTTGAGTATCAACGAAGATTAATTCAATGTCTTTCTTATTGACATGATCACGAATGAAATGATGTTTTATTTCAATATGCTTTGATCTAGAATGTTGAATTGGATTTTTAGACAAATTTATAGCACTTGTATTATCACAATAAATTGGAATATTTGAATAGCTTACAGAGTAATCTTGAAGTTGGTTCTTAATCCACAAAACTGTGAACAGCAGTTTGCAGCTGACACATATTCATCCTCAGTTGTGGATAGTGCTATGGTGTTCTGTTTCTGCACGACCAACTGATTAATGCTTCGCCTAGGAACTGACATGCTTCACTTGTGCTTTTCTTTCAACTTTGTCTCCAGCATAATCAGCATCACAGTATGCTATAATATCAAAATGGGAACCTTTTCTATACCAAAGACCAAGATTAGTTGTTCCAACGAGATATCTAAATATGCGTTTAACTGTAGTTAAGTGGGATTCTTTTGGCGCTGATTGAAATCGAGCACATAATCCTACTGCAAACACAATATCTGGTCTGCTAGCAGTTAGATATAGCAGAGAACCGATCATTCCACGATATTCTTTTTCAGAAACAGATTTGCCATTTTTCATCTTTTTCTAAGGAAGTGGATGGATGCATGGGAGTTGTCATAATTTTTGACTCATTCATTTTATATTTGATCAACAGATCTTTGATATATTTTTCTTGACAAACAAAAATGCCTTTTTCGTATTGTTTGATTTGTAAACCAAGAAATATCTTAATTCCCCCATCATGCTCATTTCAAATTCACTTTGCATAAGTTTGAGAAATCTTCACATAGTTTTCATTTGTTGATCCAAAAATGATATCATCCACATATACTTGAACAATGAGTAATTCATTTCCCTCTGTTTTCTTAAATAAGGTAGTATCGATTTTTCCTCTTTGAAAATTGTTCTCAATCAGAAATGAACTCAGTCGTTCATACCAAGCCTTGGTGCTTGTTTTAAGCCATAAAGTGCTTTTGGTAAGTTTGAAAACATGATTTGGTTTTGCTTGGTTTCAAAACCTAGGGGCTGTTTTACATACACCTGTTCGTTTAAAAAACCATTTAAGAAAGCACTTTTCACATCCATTTGAAACAGTTTGATGAGTTTATGAGATCATATGCAAGAAGTATTCGAATAGCTTCTGAACCTTGCAACTAGAGCAAATGTTTCATCATAGTCTATACTTTCTTGTTGATTGTAGCCTTGAGCTACTAATCTTGCTTTGTTCTAACAACCTTACCTTCTTCATCAAGCTTGTTTCTGAATACCCATCGATGCCAATAATGTTTGATCTAATGGATCTGGTACTAGAGTCCAAACTTCATTTTTCTCAAACGCAGTAGTTCTTCCTTCATGGCGTTTATCCAAGATTGATCAATAATAGCATCTTTGATTGACTTGGTTCAATCTGAGATATCATTGCCATACTGTCGTCATCATTCTTGAATGATCTTTTGGTTCGGTTTCCATCAGCTGTGTCTCCAATGATCTGAGTTTTGAGGATGATCTTCAATAGTTTTCCAGCTTTTTGGTGGAGAATGAAAACGGAGATTGTTTATCAATCTCTGTTTTCTGCAGACTTGTTTCCTGCTGCGTTTCATTTTGAGTTTCTTCTTCCTCATCCTTTTTTACTTATATCTAGGTCATCAAACTCATCAAACAATATATGCATACTAATTTCAACAACATTAGTTCTTAAATTGAACACTCTATAACCTTTAGATTCGGTTGAGTACCAAAGAAAGATTGCTTTATCGATTTTGCATCAAATTTCCAATAAGATCTTTGTTGTTTAGAATGTAACAGTAACAACCAAAAATATGAAAGTAAGAAATGTTTGGTTTCTGTTTTTCCAGATTTCGTATGGAGTTTTGTTGATGATTTTTCTGATAGATACACGATTCAAGATATAGCAAGAAGTGTTTTATGGCTTCTTCCCCAAAATACCTTTCAACATTTGATTCTTCTAAAATAGTTCTTGCCATTTCTTGTAGTGTTCTATTTTTTCTTTCAACAACTCCATTTTGTTGTGCAGTTCTTGCACATGAAAGATTGTGAGATATACCAAGTTCATCAAAAAAGTTTTTGAATGAGGCATTTATGATTCTCCTCCATGATCACTCCTTACAGAGATGATGCTGGAGTCCTTCATTCTGCACCTTTTTGCAAAATGTTTTAAATGATCAAATGCATCATCTTTTTGTTTTAAAAAACAGAACCCATGTAAATCTTGAGAAATCGTCAAACAATAACAAAACCATATTTCATTCCTCCTAGACTTGTTGTTTTTGACATGCCCGAATATAAATCTATGTGAAGTAGTTCAAGAGTTCTTTTTGTTGTTACAAAATCTTTTGTATGAAAGCTGCTCTTGACTTGCTTACCTTTTGCACAAGCTTCACATATTATGTCTTTCTCAAAATTAAGTTTTGGTAAGCCTCTAACAAGATCAAGTTTGGAGATTTTTGAAATAGTTTTCATGCTGATATGTCCAGCCCTTTTATGCCAGATCCATTTATCTTTATTGATTGATATAAAGCATGATTCATCAGGTAATTCTTCAAGATATAACACATATAAATTTTTCTTTCGCTTACCAGAGAAAGAATTTTTCCAGTTTTGGCCTTCTTGATTTTACATACCTTTGGCTTGAAAATGACTTCGCATCCATTGTCGCATAACTGACTTATGCTTAATAAATTGTGTTTCAATCCTTCCACGTATTGAACATCATTTATTTTGAGCAGAGTTTGTCTTACCAATGTTTCCATTTCCCTTAATTTGAGCTTGATCATCATTCCAAATGTACCGAACACCATCCTTCTTTGCTGAAGGTTATGAAACAATTTCTATCTCCTGTCATGTGCCTTGAACAGCCACTGTCCAAGAACCAAGGCTTTCTCTTTGTATTTTGAAAACCAACCTGCAGGTGATATCATTTCAGTCTTAGGTACCCATTTGTTTTGGGTCCTTGAGAGTTAGTTTTTTAGTGGTAATCATTCTCGTTTTGGAAACAGCTGTGTTGTTAGTTGTTGATTCTGAAATGGGTTTAACAATATACGATTTAGAAGAGTTGAACTTTGGTTTAAAAATATTTTTTTGAAACGTTCAACTTGTAACTTTGAACTTTCTCCGTTTTGGGAGACAAACTGGAGAACGTTCTCCGTTTTGCTGTTTTTTTGATACAATTTTGACAGGATGATTCTCATGTTTAAAAAGCTTCTTTCTTTCGATTTTTTCATCCCTTTCCTGAAGTAGCATGCAAATTCTAGATGTCCAAGTTTTTACAATATGAGCATCTAAGTCTGGCATTTTCTTCCTTTCTTTCTGGGACAAAGAAGTTTTCATAAAGTTTGGTTTTTGGTTTATTGAAATCCAAGACCACTTTATCAAAAAATCCTATTTGAGATCCCATGATGTTATGAAAAGTTTCAGTGGCTTTAATGAGTTTAGTAAATCTGTTTTGAGAAGTTCGTTTTCATTTCTAAGTTGAACGTTCTCGTTTGTAGTGCATAATGTTCTTGACATTCTTCACTTTCAAAACTCTGTTTCTTTCAATTTCTTGAATCATTTTTTTTAACAAATTGTTTTCAGTCTGATTTCTTTCCTTCTCTCTCTTTCTCTTTATAAAACTGTTCTTTCAGAGAACTACATTTTGAATAAGGAGATTTGAGTCATTTAGCAAGTTATCAAATTCATTTCCCATTTGTTGAATAAATGACATGGTTCAGAATTCATTACCTCATCTTCCTCTGTTTTGCATCAAGCTATGTTGGCTTCTTCTTCTCTTCAGTTTCTGATTCCTCTGAATCATCCCATGTTGCATCATTGATTTCTTTTTGAAGGGAAATCGTTTTGGTGGATTTTTGTTTGATGGACATTCTCTGCTTGTAATGTCCCAATTTGTTGCATCCAAAACATGTGACTTGACTCTTGTCAATCTCTGTTTTAGGATTTCTGTTTGAAATCCTTTTTTGATTTGATCTCTTCTTCTCATCATTCTTTGTATTCTTCTAGTGAGAAGCGCGATTTCATCAGCATCTCCTTGTCATTTCTTCTGATTCCTCTTCAACTGGTACTGTGATTTTTTCTTGAGAGACTTTTAGTGCTATTGTCTTTCCTTTCTTAACTGGTTTGTCTTCTGCACACTACCTCATGAGCTCTTAGAGTTCCAATTAGTTCTTCCAGAGGCAGTGATTCAGAGGTTCTTGGCTTGGCTTATAGCTGTCCACCATTGGTCTCCCAATGATTGGGAGACACCTCATGATTTTTCTTACTCTTCTTGCACAGTGTAGGCTTTTGCCAAGAGAGCGATTTCATTTACTATTGTGGTGAATCTTGAGTACATTTCATCAATGGTTTCTCCTTCTTGCATTTCGAACAATTCGAATTTCCTTATACCAATGTCTATCCTTGTTTCTTTGACATGGCTTGTTCTTCATGGTGAGTTTGCAATGTATCCAAACTTCTTTGCAGTTGGGCATTCATCGTATCCTTTCACTTTCTTCCCGCTTAAAAGCATGATAAGAATAATTGAGCTTTAGAGTTTAGAAGTACCTTAGCTTATCTTCTGTTGTCAATCTGCTTCCTTTTTAAGGCAGAATCGAGTCATCTTGATCAACCCTTGGTGTGAAATCTCCATACTGTAATGATGCGCCACATTCCTGTGTCTTGAGATTTTAAGAACAACTGCATTTTGTTTTTCCAAAAATAATAGCTGATCCATCAAAGAATGGAGGTCGATTTGAGGATCCTCTTCAACAATGTATTTTGCTTTCGAAATTCTCTAGATCTTTTCTCTAACACTTGTTTAGGTGTGTTTTGAACTTTTTTAGAGACCGAGCTCTGATGCCAATTGAAGTAACAATGTCGATTACAAGAAAGGGGGGTTTGAATTGTAAATATGCCTTTTAAAAATTCCCTGTTAAAACTTAAGGAAAATAACTCAAGAAATGATCTTGGTTATGAAACAGAAAACGAGAACATTTCTTGTTTATGTAGAAAACAAGAACGTTCTTGGTTTATGTTATAAAACAGAGAACGTTCTTAAATTAGCAGAAAATCAGTTCTATTTTAATCTTAAATGATTAATGCAGTATAAATAAGAAGAGAAAGGAAACGAGAATACCACACAAAGATTTAATCCTGGTTCACCCCAACGTGGGTTACGTCCAGTCCTCACACTGTGAGTTTTTTCCACTAAGTGTTAAAATGAAGAGCCTTCTTAATCTTACACACCTAGAATAGATCGAACCTTGATCTATTTCTTTCTAAATTACTTTCCACCCATCTAAGCCGTAATAAATAGCAAGGCCATTATCCCATTACCAGCAAGAAATTCAATGCAAGTAACCAACAATATACAATCCACTTAGCTCTGATTATGCAAATACAGAGGCAAATCGACTTCTGCAATTCGCTCGAAACTGTTACTGCTGCTTAACACTATCGACCTGCTTGCGACATTTCGCTATTATTCCTGTAAAGATCTATTCACAAGAAGAGTTGAGCAATCAGATTTCTGCCAAATCAATCATTTGTAAAAACTCAAACTATAGGATTTCTTTATAGTATTGTTTAAGATTGCCTTGCCTATCAAGTTAGATAGTTGTTGTAATTGCTTTCT
>PGTU02005429.1:0-23625 GCA_002896215.2 Cicer echinospermum
CAATATTTATTTTCTCCCATCGTTGGTATATGATACTCCATTAATACCGTCATCTCAGACACAAATTGAAATCACAATATTCTCATCACAATTTATAACATCACTATAATTAATCACACATCATCATCATCATCACATAAACTCATCACAATTTATAGAATCACTATCATCAATCATACAGCAACCATATATTCATTCACAAATTTATCACACCACCATTATTAATCATACATTATCCTCATTACATATAATTATCACAACACATCTATTTTTTATTATAATCATTTAAATTCATCTAATCAAAACATATGCATAAAATTAATTCAACAACCATATCACAATAATATCACACACCACACATTAAAGAAATTAAATCAAATATCACAATAATATCAAATGCCACACATTAAACGAAATTAAATCAAATCAAACAATAATATCCAAATGCCACACATTTAACGAAATTAAATCAAATATCACAATAATATCAAATGTCACACATTCAAAAAAATTTAAATCAATCCACACCCTACAAATATTTCCTATTTTATATTTTTAATCTCACAATTTCCAATATTTCACATTAATTATTTATCCCTCAAAAGGCTACTGCATACGTAGCGAGCCCCGGATTACATCATTGCGGAAATACGGTTTTCCGTTCATATCACAATATATTACACTCATGATTCAACGCCTCGCTCCACCCCTACCTTATTTCGAGCGCTTTCACCTATGAATATAGATTCGGACGCCTAAACAGGTCTTTGCTCTTTGACTCTTTGTCCTTCAATCGGTCATAAATCAGAAAACCAATCAGTGGATAATATAGCCACTTTTCACATGGTCGTTTTGGGTGTTGGTTCACTCAAATCGGACTTACGGTGAAGGAGAACGATGCAAAATAAAGAATGTCTACAAACGGAGAAGTCGAGTATTATTAGAGAGAAATTGGGGTTGTTAAAAATGTTGTCAAACGATAGGGTTATTGTGTGTGTTCCTCTTTGGCTTTACGGCTGCCCTGCCAACTCCTTTCCCTTCTTTGTTTTTATTTTATTTTATTAACAATTAGGGTTTATAGAGTCAAACCCATTGGTCTCTTTATTTATATTTTACTATTATTATTTTTATTTTGTTAAAATAAAACTAATAATTATTTAATCTCCTTTTTAATATTCCTCCAAACACCATTTAGTTTTCCAAACATTACTAATATTTTATAAATTAGAGTAATTAAAATAATCAATAAAAAAAATATATTACTAATAATCAAAACTCTCACATTCAAAATAATATCTACAATTATACTTATTTCTCAAAATACTCACATTATAATAATACCATCATATTAGATAATAGTCAAAATTATAAAATAAATAAATATTACACCAACACTTTATGTTAATTACTAAATCATAATAAATATATATAAAATCACAATGTCATAAAAAGTATATAAAAATAAAAGAAATCAAACACAATATCAATTTTATCTCAAGATTTTATTTATAAGAAAAATAACTAAAAATAGAAAGTAGTTATAAATAATGGAAATATAACTACGTGCATACTTAATATCAGTCAAACGCACACAAAATATACATTAATTGGAGTAAGCACGTAAAATCCGCATAAATCTTTTTCTTTGTTAAAACTATATATACACTAAAATACTATTAATTTTTTTTCAAAAAAAATAGATTCAAAAGAGTAAAATATAATATTTATTATTTATATCGGGCTCTTACAATCTAGTATTTATAAAACTAGCACAATCACGAAATCATGCCTATAAGGAAAATTAATCATAAAACTAATCAACATAATATTATAAATATTTTAACACCAAATTAATAATCTAATTCCTATCAACTTAATAAAAATAGTTTATTATAAATTTGGGGTGTTCAGTCTTTGACCAAGTTGTGTAAGTGAATTTTGGAATATAAATTTAATTTAGCTTGAACATCAAAATTTTGGTGATTTTAGAATTTGTGTTAAGAAATTCATCCCAAAATATCCCTATTATGAAAAATTGAATTTATGGACCTTCTAAATGGTTGAATGATTATCTAAGTGTTAGGATTTGAGATAAATTTTTATGATATGTAGTGCTATTTCTAAACAATTTCTAAAGCTAGGAAATGAGAAAATTATTATTTTTCCTATTTTTATTTACATGAATATTTTTTTATAAATAATTTTGAATTATGGAATTTGGATTTTATGTGGTCATAGTTTATTTTAATATCTAAGTTATTGGGACATTTTACTTTTATTAATTATTATTATATTGATCTTTTAAGAGTGGGGTTATACTGTCATTTTATCTGGAAACAATAATAGCAGTTGTCATGGGCTGTTAATTATGCATGATCGCTTAATTTTTTATATTTTTGGGTGTTGACTTATGAAAGAGAAACCAATTTAAGCGAATTTTTAAAGTTTAAAAATGTTAATGAATAGTTAGTTCTTTGTGGGAAATGTGTACTAATTTAAGATATTCCTACGTTTTATTTCTTGTTTAGTTGACCTTAGGCAACCTCACAACTTTTTTAAGAGTAGGAGTATGTTTGTTTGAAACTAGAATGAGAGGTAATCATTTGGTGGAGGTTTGGACTTAGTGGAGCTAAGGACCGATGTGCGTGGATTAAGATTTTATTGTTAGGAATAAAGCAGCCTAGGTAAGGGCATTACCTCATACAAATTTTAGTTAGACCGTTGGTTTGATCGTATGAAATAGATAATTTTGGTTGTGTAATAACACACTTATTTAAAAACTTAGAAAATAAGAGATTTTAAATATTAACATAATTAATTTAGGACAAAGATATTTTAATAAGAACAGGAAAGGGATAGTAGCAATAAATAAGTAATGCCCAAGGTCTCAAAATGGTAATTTCATTCCATTTTTCCATCTAATCAAACCAGACATCCTCTTAATCGAATTCCCCTGATTAGATTTCCTCTGATATTACATTCCTCTGATCAGATTACATTTGATCTAGCATTACCCTAATTTTGAATTTATCTAATCAGATTATATCTAACCCAAACTCCCTCCAACTAGACTTTATCTAGTTAGGACTTCCTCTAATAAGAACTTCCTTATTCCAGAGATTTCCTTTATCACTACTTCTCTAATCAAACTTCCTCAGTTAAAAGTTTTCCTTTTGATAAAAACTTTGGCACATTTTCACTTCCAAGTTCCACCTCAAGCTTAAATTATCTAATATAATTAGAGGATGAATCTGGTACTCATGTTATCTGGAAAATTGTAGCAGATAAGACGGCTTGAGGCATGAATTCAGACATCAAAGAATAAGGTTCTATAGTTATGTGTGTTGAAGTTGAAATTTCATTTTATTTTATTAGTACAAAAGAGGATGTTTGCAAACACTGTACCATTTAGTTACAATGACATTTCAATGATTGTACTATTTTCAAAATTATATGATTGCCCTCTAGAATTTATAAATGTATGAATTTGGTACCTTTCTAGATACATGGTTATGTTATTAGAGTTTATGTACTTGTTCATTGTTTTAGTGATTACTGTTCCCCCACATTTTAAATAATGTAAAAACTTAATACTATAATTGAAATTTGTAATTAAAATATTACTATAATAAATCTCTCAACTTTTGTCCTTAAGCCCTAGTCCAACTGGCGAATGCCGATATTTTAGGTTTTATCGTTCTTGTCTCGAGTTTAAATCCAGGAGTTAACAATTTTGTGCGTTAATTATGGTATAATTTACCATTCTCTTCTAAAATAAAATAAAACCTCTCTTAGTTTTGGTTTTAATTGAAATAAAAGGATACCAAAATGCTTAATGCACTTTTAAAACTAAATTGTAAATTTGTGAAATTTATTAACTATATTTTGATATGCTTTACATTAATATAGAGCAACTATCATATTTTTGTTTCTAGGTTTGACAATCATATGCGCAAATACAACTATATGGTGTAAAAGGGTTTGCACTAACACACTGTCCAAAAACATTTTTATTTCGGATATTTTAAATAGCAGTCTTTCTGCATGCTGGGAGTAAAACAGGAATCTTTTGAGATGAGTTCAATACATCTTTTTTGTTGTCCATTCGCACCACTAGTCATAACTGTAACAGTTTAAAATAAAACCAGATTATTAGAAAAAATAAATCTTGTTTATTTAACGTAATGAAAACTATCAACAAAAAATAGGTGCAAAAAAATTTGTTTACAAAAATTTTATACTGAAAAAATAACGGCAAAGCGATGAATAGAAAGAAATGAAATTTAAGCCATTTCAGAATAGCTACAATATCATAGCAATATGATTATTGTTGTTTCTTTACTCTATGATATATCATTGTAAAAATAAAATCAAGGCTTTATAGATAAACAACCAACATTATTAATCATCTAATAAAAGAAGTCAACATTAAAGTTTTCTAAAAGTTTGAATACACCCCTTTAATATATTTAGGATTTAAAATAATATATCTAGTAAAAAAATATATTAAGATAATATATATTTTACTTTAATATATATTATACTAATTTTAATTGTCTATTTTATTAGCTATTTTTAACATCTATATTGTATTAATTTTGTTGATAAATCTTATTATTTGTATCTTTGGTACAGTGTTATTAAAATCTTGAAATTTCATGTTTTATATTGCTTTAATTAATATACTTTTTCTTTTCTTTGGAGATATCTAAAACCATAACAGGAAGAATATATTTATTCTAAAAAGAAAATTTTAAGACATTCAATTATATAGATAATTTAAATTAAATTAATTCAATACTATTATTGTTATATAATTTATTATGTTCATCTCATATATTTTAAAAATTAGTAAAGACATGGGAATGTGCGACCTTTTATTGTAAAGATTTACTTTTGTTGGAATAGTATAAAAAAACTAAATATGTCATTTTAATGTAACACTAAAAAATATTTATAAATATTATATGTATTTATTAGTTAATTGTCTTTATTTATTATTTAAAAATCAAATTCATTTTATTTAAATAATTAAAAATTATTATTTTATATAATTATGTTGGCTAGGAATTATATGATGACTAGATCTTGGATGATTATATTGTATTATGGGTTGTTGTCTATTTATTTATTACTTAGAAAATTATTAAAATATATTGGTTGGATTGTTGTTTGTGTTAATTATCATCTTTCTGTTATCTATTGTAATAATAATTTGTCTCGCTTTATTTATTTAAATGATAAAGTTATTAGTTAAAACTATTTTACAAATTAGAATTTTCTAAAAAATATTGGGTTTTTGTTTTATCTTGGGCCAAAAGAACAATAAAGCTAGGAGGAATTGCTGTTACCCCATCCTTGTTGTTTCATCCATCTAGTCAACAACAAAAAAGTATCTTGAAAACCTTTTTTTTCTTTTTATTGTACCATAAAAATTTCTCCTCGCAATTTATATCACTTCATTTTATTAATTATTCCTTTTGTTAAATTTTTTTTTCTTTTTAATAGTATCCAAAATTGTTGACAAAAATATTATTAGATTTTTAACATTAATTAACCACAAAAAAAATCTCGGCATTCAAATTATTTCTTTTCTATTTATCTTCTCACTTTGACTTTAATTTTAATTGTTCGTTCAAAAGTTTCTATGACTAAAAAAAAAAGAGAGAAAATCAACGAGTAAAAACCATATGGCTTTCTTCTAACCATTTATCATAGAATCATGACTACGCCTTCATTCACAATTGGACGAGATGGTTTGATAGTCGGCTCGAAACATATGAGTCTTGGAATCCAAAGTCAGATACTCAAAGCAACATATTAGAACGTGAGAAACCACATTCGCTTTGTGTCTGCGAAATTTTGATGTATTTTAAACTTCTAGTCCCTATTGTAAATTGTAGTACTATGTAGTTATTTCTATAGTTATCTTGATTTCGTGATGGTATTGACCTAGAAAATTTATTTTTAATTTGTCAAACGAGTTTATTTGGTGTCAAGAATCAATTTTTTGTGCGATGAAAAATTGCTTCTTAATGTCTAGATCATATTTCAATTGAAAATTTATATTATTAGATTCAATCGATTAGAAATAGTTTTAGGATGATTTACTAACGATTGAAGTTAAATGATCTTTTTTGGTGACATATTTATGGCTTAAAAGTAAATTTTGATATGTCTTATCGAATTAGATCATTAGTATGTGCTAAGAGAGAAACGAATTTGTCTGACCAGTTGTGTAGAGAATTGCTGGGAATATAATTTTGGATTTAGGCTTGAAAATAAAATTTTATATGTGATTGGGTGGTAGATTCATTTGTAAAGTGCTAAAGTCATTTAGAAATATCGCTATTATGTTCCTTTCTCGATGAACACTTCTCATACATGGTTAGAAATAATTATCTAAGAGTAAGGAATACTAATAAATTTAATATGACGAATACCTTTATTTCTTACAATAGATAAACTCAGGAAAATGAATAAATTAATTATCTGCCATTATTTAGATTTACAATAAATGATTTTTGATATAGACTATACTTGTAATTATGGCTAATTTTGATATTATGTGGTCATAGTTTTCTCCCTCAATATACACAGTAACAATTGGAATTTTTACTTTTAATTATTTATTATTAGTTGATCTTTTAAGAGTGGGGTTATACTGTCATTTTATTGGGAACCATAATAGCAGTTGTCATGGCCTGTTTATTATGCACGATACTTAATTATATATTTTTGGGTGTTGACTTATAAAGAAAACAATCCCTAGCGAATTTTTTAAAGTTTAAAAATTTAAATGAATAAACTTAGTTCTTTTGTGGAATGGTGTAGCTATTAAGATATTCTACGTTTTATTTCTTGTTTGTGAACCTTTAGGCAACCTCAATGAAACTTTTTTACAGAGTAGAGTAGTTTGTTTGAATCTAAGAATAGAGGGCCAGTTGGTGGAGGTGTGGACCTTAGTGGAGCTTAGACCGATGTGCGTTAGATAAGATTTTATTGTTTAGGAAATAAAGCAGCCTAGGTAACGGTGTTTCCTCATACAAATTTTAAGTTAGACCGTTGGTTTGAGGGTATGAAATAGATAATTTTGGTTGTGTAATAACACACTTATTTAAAAACTTAGAAAAATAAGAGATTTTAAATATTACATAATTAATTTAGGACAAAGATATTTTAATAAGAACAGAAGGGATAGTAAGCATCAAAATAAGTAATGCCCAAGGGTCCAAAATGGGTAATTTCTTCCATTTTCCATCTAATCAAACCCAGACATCCTCTAATCAGAATTCCTCTGATTAGATTTCCTCTGATATTACATTCCTCTGATCAAATTACATTTGATCTAGATTTACCCTAATTTTGAATTTATCTAATCAGATTATATCTAACCCATACTCCCTCCAACTAGACTTTATCTAGTAGACTTCCCTAAATAAGAACTTCCTTATTCCAAGATTTCCTTTAATCACTACTTCTCTAATCAAAACTTCCTCAGTATAAAAAGTTTCCCTTTTTGGATAAAACTTTGGCACAATTTTAACTTCCCCAAGTTCCACCTCAAGCTTTAAATTATCTAATATAATTAGAAGGATGAATCTGGTACCACTGTATCTAGCAAATTGTAGCAAGATAAGACGGCTTGAGGCATGAATTCAGACATCAAAGAATAAGGTTCTATAGTTATGTGTGTTGAAAGTTGGAAATTCATTTTATTTATTAGTACAAAAGAGGATGTTTTGCAAAAGGTTGTACCATTTAGTTACAATGACATTTCAATGATTGTACTTTTTCAAAACTTATATGATTGCCTTCTAGAATTATAAATGTATGAATTTGTACCTTTTCTAGATACATGGTTATGGTTATTAGAGTTTATGTACTTGTTCATTGTTTTTTAGTGATTATTGTTCCCCCACATTTTAAAAATAATGTAGAAAACTTATACTATATTGAAATTTACGAACTAAAATATTACTATAAAAATCTCTCAACTTTTGTCCTTCAAGCCCTAGTCCAACTGGCGAATGCCGATATTTTTAGGGTTTGACGTCTTGTCTCGAGTTTAAATCCAGGAAGTTAACAATTTGTGTGCGTTAATATGGTATAATTTACCACTCTCTTCTAAAATAAAATTAAAACCTCTCTAGTTTTGGTTTTAATTGAATAAAGGATACCAAAATGCTTAATGCACTTTTTGAACATAAATTGTAAATTTGTGAAATTTATTAACTATATTTTGATATGCTTTTACAATTAAATATAGAGCAACTATCATATTTTTGTTCTAGGTTTGACAATCATATGCGCAAATACAACTATATGGTGTAAAAGGGTTTTTGCACTAAACACATGTCCAAAACCATTTTTATTCGGATATTTTAAATAGCACGTCTTTCTGCATGCTGGGAGTAAACAGGAATCTTTTGAGATGAGTTCAATACATCTTTTTTGTTGTCCATTCGCACCACTAGTCATAACTGTAACAGTTTAAATAAAACCAGATTATTAGAAAAAAATAAAATCTTGTTATTTAACGTAATGAAACTATCAATGGAAATAGGTGCAAAAAAATTTGTTACAAAAATTTTATACCTGAAAAAATAACGGCAAAGGCGATGAATAGAAAGAAATGAAATTTAGCCATTTCAAATAGCTACAATATCAATAGCAATATGAATTATTGTTTTTCTTTACTCTATGATATATCATTGTAAAAATAAATCAAGGCTTTATAGATAAACACCAACATTATTAATCATCTAATAAAAGAAGTCATTTTAAAAGTTTTCTAAAAGTTTGAATACACCCTTTAATAATATTTAGGATTAAAATAATATATCTAGTAAAAAAAATATATTAAGATAATAATATTTTACTTTAATATATATTATACTAATTTAATTGTCTATTTTTATTAGCTATTTTTAACATCTATATGTATTAATTTTGTTGATAAATCTTATTATTTGTATCTTTGGTACAGTGTTATTAAAATCTTGAAATTTCAATTTTATATTGCTTTAATTATGATACTTTTTCTTTTCTTGGAGATATCTAAAAGGATATAACAGGAAGAATATTATTATTTCTAAAAAGAAAATTTTTAAGACATCAATTATATAGATAATTTAAATTAAATTAATTCAATACTATTATTGTTACATATAATTTATTATGTTCATCTCTATATTTTAAAAATTAGTAAACCAAACTGGGATGTGCGCACTTTTATTGTAAAGATTTCTTTGTTGGAATAGTATAAAAACATCCTAAAATATGTCATTTTCTTGTGCACTAAAAAATCGTAGCGGAATATTATATGTAATTTATTAGTAATTGTCGTTATTTATTAGATTTAAAATCAATTCATTTTATTTAAATAATTAAAGAATTATTATTTTATATAATTATGTTGGCCTAGGAAATTATATGATGACTAGATCGGGGATGATTTCGCTGTATTATGGGTTGTGTCTCTATTTTAATTTATAATGTTACTTTAGAAAATTCTATAAATATATTGGTTGGATGTTGTTTGGTTTAATTATCATCTTTCTGTTATCTATTGTCTATAATAATCTTGTCTCACTTTATTTATTTAAATGATAAAGTTATAGTTAACTATTTTACAATTAAGAATTTATAGCAATCATATGGGGTTTTTGTTTTATCTTGGGCCAAAGAACAATAAAGCTAGAGGAATTGCTGTTACCCAATCCTTTGTTGTTTCATCCATGCTTAGTCAACAACAAAAAAGTATCTTGAAAAACCTTTTTTTTTCTTTTTATTGTACCATAAAAATTTCTCCTCGCAATTTATATCACTTCATTTTATTATTATTCCTTTGATAAATTTTTTTTTCTTTTATAGATCCAAAATTGTTGACAAAAAATATTTATTAGATTTTAATCCATTAATTAACCACAAAAAAAATCTCGGCATTCAAATATTTCTTTTCTATTATCTTCTCACTTTAACTTTATTTTCAATTTTTGTTCAAAAGTTTCTATGACTAAAAAAAAAATTGAGAAAATCAACGAGTAAAAAACCATATGCTTTCTTCTAACCATTTATCATAGAATCTGACTACGCCTTCATTCACAATTGGACCGAGATGGTTTGATAGATCGGCTCGAAACATACGAGTCTTGGAATCCAAAGGTCAGATACTCAAAGCAACATTTAGAACGTGAGAAACCACATTCGCTTTGTGTCTGCGAATTGATGTATTTTAAACTTCTAGTCTTATTGTAATTAGTACATGTAGTTATTTCTATAGTTATCTTGATTTCGTGATGGTATTGACCTAGAAAATTATTTTAATTTGTCAAACGAGTTTATTTGTGTCAAGAATCAATTTTTGTGCGATGAAAAATTGCTTCTTAATGTCTAGATCATATTTCAATTGAAAATTTATATTATTATGATTCAATCGATTAGAAATAGTTTTAGGATGATTTTAACGATTGAAGTTAGTTTTTTGGAAATTTTATGGCTTAAAAGTAAATTTATATGTTTTATGGGTGGTAGATCATTTGTAAAGTGCTAAAGTGTTAGAAAAGTATTGTCTTTGTGAACACCCCTAAACCCCCAAAATAACAATTTATAATAATATATACAAATTATTTGAAGAAAACTTGCAGCGGATAAAGAAAATCTGTTAAAGAGAATAAAAACTTTAATATCTAATTAGGGAATATCACATTTCTCTAAATACACATGTAAACAATTCAACTTTGTTTTTTTAATTAATAATAGTACAATATCAATGAACTTGATTCAACTAGTAGAATTTCTGGATTTAATTCCCAAGACTACTCGTACTAAGTTTTCATATAAAAGTCATTTATAATAACATAAGTAAAATACATGTTAACAACTCTTAATTCCCGGTATCACCTATCAGAGCGGGTTTCTCCCAAACTTGAACTTCGAGACATCATTACGTAATAACTGTGATTTCGCAAAACGCAGGGCCAAGCCAGTCAAACACAAACAACGAAGGAGGTGAGTTTAAATCATGTTGATAGTATAATATAAATAAGGATGAACACGCCATTAATCATCAATAAATTGTATAATATAAATAAGATGACACGCCATTAATCATGTTGATCGTATAATATAGTAAGAAGAACACGCAAACAATCATAATAGAACCGCATCATAATCACTTCAATATATCAAAATATTTAATTAAATAGTATCATACTATAAACATCAAAGTCACACAAGTAAAATAATCATCTCATTATAATATGCATCAAATCATCTAAATTATTATTACCTTTGAAACACATCAATCACAACAAAACAATCACAAGGAAATGCAATGCTATGCATAAGCTTAGACTCTACTTCACAATGTGTACCATTCTAACTCTGAAGTACTTGGTTAGGAGGCTGATACTATGCCACCATCCCGGTGGACCGGACAATTCAAATTAGCCCTGTCCTCATAGATCCCCTCAACTCAACCCGAGACACATATACGTGACAAGTCGAGGTAAACGTGTGTTGCGTGGTAGCTCCCGACATTCAGAGTGCTACCTCCAAGTCACCTAGGAATTCCCCACCCGAATACTCCAAGTCTAACAATCTTGCCTTTAAGGCTCGACAGCAGACCGCCACGATCAGGCTCATTCAGTTGTACTTCCCTAGAATCGCTAGGCTTGTCAGGCCTACCTATATGATGACAAAATAATCTCCACTTCACAAATTTCCAATATTTATTTTCTCCCCTCGTTGGTATATGATACTCCATTTAATACCGTCATCTCAGACACAAATTGAAATCACAATATTCTCATCACAATTTATAACTCACTATAATTAATCACACATCATCATCATCATCACAATAAACTCATCACAATTTATAGAATCACTATCATCAATCATACAGCTACACATATATTCATCACAAATGTATCACACCACCATTATTAATCATACATTAATCCTCATTACATATAATTATCACAACACATCTATTTTTATTATTAAATCATTTAAATTCATCTAATCAAACATATGCATAAAATTAATTCAACAACCAATATCACAATAATATCACACACCACACATTTAAAGAAATTAAATCAAAATATCACAATAATATCAATGCCACACATTTAACGAAATTAAATCAAATATCACAATAATATCAAAATGCCACACATTTAACGAAATTAATCAAATATCACAATATATCAAATGTCCACATTCAAAAAAATTAAATCAATCAACACCCACAAATATTTCTATTTTATATTTAAATCTCACAATTTCCATATTTTCACATTAATTAATTTATCCCTCAAAGGCTACTGCCATACGTAGCGAGCCCCGGATTAATCATTGGGAAATACGGTTTTCCCGTTCATATCAAAATATATTACACTCATGAATCAAACGCTCGCTCACCCCTTACCTTATTTCGACGCTTTCACCTATGAATATGATTCGACGCCTAAACAGTCTTTGCTCTTTGACTCTTTGTCCTTCAATCGGTCATAAATCAGGAAACCAATCAGTGGATAATATAGCACTTTTCACATGGTCGTTTTGGTGTTGGTTTCCACTCAAATCGGCTTACGGTGAAGGAAGAACGATGCAAAATAAAGAATTCTACAAACGGAGAAGTCGAGTATTTTAGAGAGAAATTGGGGTTGTTAAAAAATTGTTGTCAAACGATAGGGTTATTGTTGTGTTTCCTCTTTGGCTTTACGGCTGCCCTTCCAACTCCCTTCCCTTCTTTTGTTTTATTTTATTTTATTAACAATTAGGGTTATAGAGTCAAACCCATTGGTCTCTTTATTTATATTTTACTATTTATTATTTTTATTTTGTTAAAATAAAACTAATAATTATTTAATCTCCTTTTTAATATTCCTCCCAACACCAATTTAGTTTTCCAAACATTACTAATATTTTATAAATTAGAGTAATTAAATAATCAATAAAAAAAATATTACTAATAATCAAAACTCTCACATTCAAAATAATATCTACAATTATACTTATTTCTCAAATTACTCACATTATAATAATACCATCATATTAGATAATTGTCAAAATTATTAAATAATAAATATTACACCACACTTTATGTTAATTACTAAATCATAATAAATATATATAAACATCACAATGTCATAAAAAGTATATAAAAATAAAAGAAATCAAAACCTATATCAATTTTACTCAAGATTTTATTTATAAAGCGAAATATACTAGAATAGAAAGTAGTTAAAATAAATGGAAGATAACTACGTGCATACTTAATATCATCAAACGCCAGAAAAATATTACATTAATTGGGTACACGTAAATCGCATAAAATCTTTTTCTTTAAACTATATATTACACTAAAATACTATATTTTTCCAAAAAAAATAGATCAAAAGATAAAATATAATATTTATTATTTATATCCTCATACAATCTATAATTTAAAAACTAGCAACATCACAGAAATCATGCCTATAAGGAAAATTAATCATAAAACTACGGCATATATTATAAAATTTTAACACCAAATTAATAATCTAATTCCTATTCATTAACAAGATAGTTTATTATAACTCACTTCTGGGGTGTTACAGTCTTGACCAAGTTGTGTAGTGAATTTTGGGAATATAAAAGTAATTTAAGCTTGAAAATCAAAATTTTGGTGATTTTAGAATTAAGTTAAGAAAATTCATCCCAAAAATATCCTATTATGAAAAATTGAATTTATGACTTCTAAAGGTTAGAAATGATTATCTAAGTGTTAGGATTTGGAGATAAATTTTTTATGACATGTAGTTTATTTCTAAACAATTTCTAAAGCTAGGAAATGAGAAAATTATTATTTTTTTCCTATTTTACTTTACAATAATATTTTTATTATAAATAATTGAATTATGGAATTTTGATTTTATGTGGTCATAGTTTTATTTAATATCTAAGTATTGAAATTTTTACTTTTATTATTTATTATTTAATTGATCTTTTAAGAGTGGGTTATACTGTCATTTTATTGGAACAATAAAATAGCAGTTGTCATGGGCTGTTAATTATGCACGATCACTTAATTTTTATATTTTTGGGTGTTGACTTATGAAAGAAACAATTTAAGCGAATTTTTTAAAGTTTAAAAAAATTTAATGAATAGTTAGTTCTTTTGTGGAAATGTGTAGCTATTTAAGATATTCTACGTTTTATTTCTTGTTTAGTGAACCTTTAGGCAACCTCACAACTTTTTTTAAGAGTAGGAGTAGTTTGTTTGAAACTAAGATGAGAGGTAAATCATTTGGTGGAGGTTTGGACTTAGTGGCTAAGACCGATGTGCGTGGATTAAGATTTTATTGTTAGGAAATAAAGCAAGCCTAGTAAGGGCATTTCCTCATACAAATTTTAGTTAGACCGTTGGTTTGATCGTATGAAATTAGATAATTTTGGTTGTGTAATAACACACTTATTTAAAAACTTAGAAAAATAAGAGATTTTAAATATTAACATAATTAATTTAGGACAAGATATTTTAATAGAACAGGAAGGGATAGTAGCAATAAATAAGTAATGCCCAAGGGTCAAAATGGGTAATTTCTTCCATTTTCATCTAATCAAACCAGACATCCTCTAATCAGTCGTTCCCCTGATTAGATTTCCTCTGATATTACATTCCTCTGATCAGAATTACATTTGATCTAGATTTACCCTAATTTTGAATTTAATCTAATCAGATTATATCTAACCCAACTCCCTCCAACTAGACTTTATCTAGTTAGACTTCCTCTAATAAAACTTCCTTATTCCAGATTTCCTTTATCACTACTTCTCTAATCAACTTCCTCAGTTAAAAGTTTTCCTTTTGATGGGGACTTTGGCACATTATTCACTTCCAAGTTCCACCTCAAGCTTTAAATTTATCTAATTAAATTAGAGGATGAATCTGGTACTAACTGTATCTGGAAAATTGTAGCAGATAAGACGGCTTGAGGGCATGAATTCAGACATCAAAGATATAGTTCTATAGTTATGTGTGTTGAAGTTGGAAATTCATTTTATTTATTAGTACAAAAGAGGATGTTTGCAAACACTGGTACCATTTAGTTACAATGACATTTCAATGATTGTACGTCTTTTCAAAAACTTATATGATTGCCTCTAGAATTTATAAATGTATGAATTTGTACCTTTCTAGATACATGGTTATGGTTATTAGAGTTTATGTACTTGTTCATTGTTTTTTAGTGATTACTGTTCCCCACATTTAAAAATAATGTAAAAAACTTATACTATAATTGAAATTTGTAACTAAAATATTACTATAATAAATCTCTCAATTTTTGTCCTTAAAGCCCTAGTCCAAACTGGCGAATGCCGATATTTTTAGGTTTGACGTCTTGTTCTCGAGTTAAATCCAGGAGTTAACAATTTTGTGCGTTAATTATGGTATAATTTACCATCTCTTCTAAAATAAAAAATAAGCCCTCTCTAGTTTTGGTTTCATTGAAATAAAGATACCAAAATGCTTAATGCACTTTTAAAACATAAATTGTAAATTGTGAAATTTATTAACTATATTTTGATATGCTTTTACATTAAATATAGAGCAACTATCATATTTTTGTTCTAGGTTTGACAATCATATGCGCAAATACAAACTATATGGTGTAAAAGGGTTGGCACTATACACACTCGTCCAAACCATTTTATTCGTATTATTTAAATAGCACGTCTTTCTTGCATGCTGGGAGTAAACAGGAATCTTTTGAGATGAGTCTCAATACATTCTTTTTTGTTGTCCATTCGCACCACTAATCATAACTGTCACAGTTTAAATAAAATCAGATTAATTAGAAAAAAATAAAATCTTGTTTATTTAAAACGTAAGAAACATCAAAAAAATGGTTGCAAAAAAATTTGTTACAAAAATTTATACCTGAAAAATAACGCAAAAGGACGATGAATAGAAAGAAATGAATTTAGCCATTCAAATAGCTACAATATCAATAGCAATGTGAATATGTTGTTTCTTTACTCTAGATATATCATTGTAAAATAAAATCAATGGCTTTATAGAGAAACAACCAACATTATTAATCATCTAATAAAAGAAGTCAACATTAAAGTTTTCTAAAAGTTTAAAATACACACCTTTAATAATATTTAGGATTAAAATAATATATCTAGTAAAAAATATATTAAGATAATATATATTTTCACTTTAATATATATTATACTAATTAAATTGTCTATTTTATTAGCTATTTTTATACACTATTTGTTTTATTTGTGATAAATCTTATTATTGTATCTTTGGTACATGTTATTAAATCTTCTTGAATTTCAATTTTATATTGCTTTAAATTAATATACTTTTCTTTTCTTTGGAGATATCTAAACCATAACAGGAAGGAATATATTTATATCTAAAAGAAAATTTTAGACATCAATTATATAGATATTAAAATTAAATTAATTCAATACTATTATTGTTATATAATTTATTATGTTCATCTCTAATATTTTTAAAAATATGTAAAGATGGGATGTGCGACCTTTTTATTGTAAGATTTACTTTTGTTGGAATAGTATAAAAAAACTAAATATGTCATTTTAATGTAACACTAAAAAATATTTATAAATATTATAGTATTTATTAAGTAATTGTCTTTATTATTATTAAAATCAAATTCATTGTATTAAATAATAAAATTTGAATATTTATATAAATTATGTTGGCTAGGAATATATGATAACTAGATCTTGGATGATTATATTGGTATTATGGGTTGTTGCTATTTATTTATATAGTTACTTAGAAAATTATAAAATATATTGGTTGGATGTTGTTTGTGTTTAATTATCAATCTTCTCTGTATCTATTGTAATAATGATTTGTATCACTTTATTTATTTAATGATAAAGTTATTAGTTAAACCTAATTTACAATTAGAAATTTATAAAAAAATATTGGGGTTTTGTTTTATTTGGCCAAAGAACAATAAACTAGAGGAATTGCGTTACCCCATCTTGTTGTTTCATCATCTTAGTCAACAACAAAAAAGTATCTTGAAAACCTTTTTTTCTTTTATTGTACCATAAAAATTTCTCCTCGCATTTATACACTTCATTTTATTAATTATTCCTTTTGATATAATTTTTTTTCTTTTAATAGTATCCAAAATTTGTTGACAAAAATATTATTAGATTTAACATTAATTAACCACAAAAAAATCTCGGCATTCAAATTATTTCTTCTATATCTTCTCACTTTAACTTTATTTACTTTTTGTTCAAAATTTCTATGACTAAAAAAAAAAGGAAAATCAACGAGTAAAAAACCATATGGCTTTCTTCTAACCATTTATCATAGAATCATGACTACGCCTTCATTCACATTGGACCGAGATGGTTTGATAGTCGGCTCGAAACATACAATTCTTGGAATCCAAAGGTCAGAACTAAAGCAACATTTAGAATGAGAACCACATTCGATTTGTGTCTGCGAATTATGTATTTTAAACTCTTAGTCCTATGTAAATTGTGTGACTATGTAGTTATTTCTATAGGTATCTTGAATTCGTGATGGTATTGACCTATGAAAAATTATTTTAATTTGTCAAACGAGTTTATTGTGTCAGAATCAATTTTTGAGCGATGAAAAATTGCTTCTTAATGTCTAGATCATATTTCAATTGAAAAATTTATATTATTATGATTCAATCGATTAGAAATAGTTTTAGGATGATTTAACGATTGAAGTTAGTTTTTTTGGAAATTTATGGCTTAAAGTAAATTTTGATATGTTTTATGGGTGGTAGATCATTTGTAAAGTGCTAAAGTGTTTTAGAAAGTATTTGTCTTGTGACACCCTAAACCCCCAAAATAACATTTATAATAATATATACTAAAATTATTTGAAGAAGAACTTGCAGCGGATAAAGAAAATCTGTTAAAGAGAATAAAAACTTTAATATCTAATTTAGGATATCACATTTCTCTAAATACACATGTAACAATTCAACTTTGTTTTTTTAATTATAATAGTACAATATCAATGAACTTGATTCAACTAGAATTTCTGGATTTTAATTCCCAAGACTTACTGTTACTAAGTTTTCATATAAAAAGTCATTTAAATAACATAAGTAAAATACATGTTACAACTCTTAATTCCCGTATCACCTATCAGAGCGGGGTTTCTCCCAAACTTGAACTTCGAGACCATTAACCTGTAATACTGTGATTTCGCAACGCAGGGCCAAGCCAGTCAAACACAAAACAACGAAGGAGGTGAGTTTTGAAATCATGTTGAATAGTATAATATAAATAAGATGAACACGCCATTAATCATGTTGATCGTATAATATGAGTAAGAAGAACACGCAAACAATCAATAATAGAACCGCATCATAATCACTTTACGATATATCAAAATATTTAATTAAAATAGTATCATACTATAACATCAAAGTCACACAAGTAAAATAATCATCTCATTATAATATGCATCAAATCATCTAATTATTATTACCTTTTGAAAACACATCAATCACAACAAAACAATCACAAGGAAATGCAATGCTATGCATTAGCTTAGACTCTACTTCACAATGTGGTACCATTCTAATCTGAAGTACCTTGGTTAGGAGGCTTGTACTATGCCACCATCCGGTGGGACGGACAATTCAAATTAGCCCTGTCCTCATAGATCCCCTCAACTCAACCCGAGACACATATTACGTGACAGTCGAGGTAAACGTGTGTTGCGTGGTAGCTCCCGACATTTGGAGTGCTACCTCCAAGTCACCTAGGAATTCCCCACCGAATACCTCCAAGGTCTAACAATCTTGCCTTAAGGCTCGACAGCAGACCGCCACAGCATCAGGCTCATTAGTTGTACTTTCCCTAGAATCGCTAGGCTTGTCAGGCCCTACCTATATGATGACAAAAATAATCTCCACTTCACAAATTCACAATATTTATTTCTCTCCCTCGTTGGTATATGATACTGCCATTAATACCGCATCTCAGACACAAATTGAAATCACAATATTCTCAATCACAATTATAACATCACTATAAATTAATCACACATCATCATCATCATCACATAAAACTCATCACAATTTATAGAATCACTATCAATCAATCATACAGCAACACATATATTCATCACAAATTATCACACCACCATTATTAATCATACATTATCCTCATTACATATAATTATCACAACACATCTATTTTTATTATAAAATCATTTAAATTCATCTAATCAAACATATTGCATAAAATTTAAATTCAACAACCAATATCACAATAATATAACACACCACACATTTAAACAAATTAAATCAAATATCACAAATAATATCAAATGCCACACATTTAACGAAATAAATCAACATATCACAATAATATCAAATGCCACACATTTAACGAAATTAAATCAAATACACAATAATATCAAATGTCACACATTCAAAAAAATAAATCAATCAAACACCTCACAAATATTTCTATTTTAATATTTTAATCTCACAATTTCCATAATTTTCACATTAATTAATTTATCCTCAAAGGGCTACTGCCATGACCGTAGCGAGCCCCGGATTAATCATTGGAAATACGGTTTTCCCGTTCATATCACAATATAATTAAGACTCATGAATTCAAACGCTCGCTCACCCTTACCTTATTTCGACGCTTCACCTATGAATATGATCGACGCCTAAACGTCTTTGCTCTTTGACTCTTTGTCCTTCAATCGGTCATAAATCAGAAAAACCAATCAGTGGATAATATAGCCACTTTTCACATGGTCGTTTTGGTGTTGGTTTCACTCAATCGGAACTACGGTGAAGAGAACGATGCAAATAAAGAATCACAAACGGAGAAGTCGAGTATTTTAGAGAGAAATTGGGGTTGTTAAAAATTGTTTCAACGATAGGGTTAATTGTTGTGTTTCCTCTTTGGCTTTACGGCTGCCCTTCCAACTCCCTTCCCTTCTTTGTTTTATTTTATTTTAATTAACAATTAGGGTTTATAGAGTCAAACCCATTGGTCTCTTTATTTATATATTTTACTATTATTATTTTATTTTGTTAATAAAACTATAATATTTAATCTGAATTTTGATAATATTCCTCCAAACACCATTTAGTTTTCCAAACATTACTAATATTTTATAAATTAGAGTAATTAAAATAATCAATAAAAAAAATATATTACTAATAATCAAAACTCTCACATTCAAAATAATATCTACAATTATACTTATTTCTCAAAATACTCACATTATAATAATACCATCATATTAGATAATAGTCAAAATTATAAAATAAATAAATATTACACCAACACTTTATGTTAATTACTAAATCATAATAAATATATATAAAATCACAATGTCATAAAAAGTATATAAAAATAAAAGAAATCAAACACAATATCAATTTTATCTCAAGATTTTATTTATAAGAAAAATAACTAAAAATAGAAAGTAGTTATAAATAATGGAAATATAACTACGTGCATACTTAATATCAGTCAAACGCACACAAAAATATTACATTAATTGGGTACACGTAAAATCGCATAAAATCTTTTTCTTTAAACTATATATTACACTAAAATACTATTATTTTTCAAAAAAAATAGATCAAAGAGTAAATAAATATTTATTATTTATATCGCTCATATAATCTAGTATTATAAAAACTAGCACATCACATAAATCTGCTATAAGGAAAATTAATCATAAACTAATCAACACATATTATAAATGAATTTTAACACCAAATTAAATAATCTAATTCTATCAATTAAAAAATAGTTTATTATAAAATTTGGGGTGTTTACAGTCTGACCTAAGTTGTGTAGTGAATTTTGGGAATATAAGTTTAATATTAGCTTGAAAGATCAAAATTTTGGTGATTTTAGAATTTGTTAAGAATTACATCCCAAAATATCCTATTAATGAAAAATTGAATTTATGACTTCTAAAATGGTTAGAAATGATTATCTAAGTGTTAGGATTTGGAGATAAATTTTTATGACATGTAGTTTATTTCTAAACATTTCTAAAGCTGGAAAATGAGAAAATTAATTATTTTTCCTATTTTACTTTACAATAATATTATAAATAATTGGATTATGAATTTTGATTTTATGTGGTCATAGTTTTATTTTAATATCTAAGTTTGGAATTTTTACTTAATTATTTATTATTATTGATCTTTTAAGAGTGGGTTAATACCTGTCTTTTTATTGGAACAATAAAGCAGTTGTCATGGGCTGTTTATTATGTACACGATCACTTAAATTTTTATATTTTTTGGGTGTTGACTTATGGAAGGAACAATTTAAGCGAATTTAAAGTCTTTAAAAATTTAATGAATAGTTGTTCTTTTGTGGAAATGTGTAGCTATTTTAAGATATTCTACGTTTTATTTCTTGTTTAGTGAACGCTTTAGGCAACTCACAACTTTTTTTTAAGAGTAGGAGTAGTTTGTTTGAAACTAAGATGAGAGGTAAATCATTTGGTGGAGGTTTGGACTTAGGGAGGTTAAGACCGATGTGCGTGGATTAAGATTTTATGTTAGGAATAAAGCAGCCTAGGTTAAGGGCATTTCCCTATAAAATTTAGTTAGGACCGTTGGTTTGATCGTAGAAATAGATAATTTGGTTGTGTAATAACACTTATTTTAAAAACTTAGAAAAATAAGAGATTTTAAATATTAACATAAATTAATTTAGGACAAAGATATTTTAATAAGAACAGGAAGGGATAGTAGCATATAATAAGTAATGCCCAAGTGTCAAATGGGTAATTTCTTCCATTTTCCCATCTAATCAAACCAGACATCTCTAATCAGAATTCCCCTGATTAGATTCCTCTGATATTACATTCCTCTGATCAGATTACATTTGATCTAGATTTACAACCTAATTTGAATTTATCTAATCAGATTAATATCTAACCCAACTCCCTCCAACAGACTTTATTCTAGTTAGATCTTCCTCTAATAAGAACTTCCTTATTCCAGATTTCCTTTATCACTACTTCTCTAATCAAACTTCCTCAGTTAAAAGTTTTTCCTTTTGATAAAACTTTGGCACATTTTCACTTCCAAGTTCCACCTCAAGCTTTAAATTATCTAATATAATTAGAGGATGAATCTGGTACTCACTGTATCTGGCAAATTGTAGCAGATAAGACGGCTTGAGGCATGAATTCAGACATCAAAGAATAAGGTTCTATAGATATGTGTGTTGAAGTTGAAATTCATTTTATTTATTAGTACAACAGAGGATGTTTTGCAAACACTGTACCATTTAGTTACAATGACATTTCAATGATCGTGCTTTTCAAAACTTATATGATTGCCTCTAGAATTTATAAATGTATGAATTTGTACCTTTTCTAGATACATGGTTATGGTTATTAGAGTTTATGTACTTGTTCATTGTTTTTTTAGTGATTACTGTTCTCCCACATTTTAAAATAATGTAAAAAACTTATACTATAATTGAAATTTGTAACTAAAATATTACTATAATAAATCTCTCAACTTTTGTCCTTAAGCCCTAGTCCAACTGGCGAATGCCGATATTTTTAGGTTGGACGTCTTGTCTCGAGTTTAAATCCAGGAGTTAACAATTTTGTGCGTTAATTATGGTATAATTTACCATCTCTTCGAAAATAAAATAAAAACCTCTCAAGTTTTGGTTTTAATTGAAATAAAGGATACCAAAATGCTTAATGCACTTTTAAAACATAAATTGTAAATTTGTGAAATTTATTAACTATATTTTGATATGCTTTTACATTAAATATAGAGCAACTATCATATTTTTGTTCTAGGTTTGACAATCATATGCGCAAATACAACTATATGGTGTAAAAGGGTTTGCACTAACACACTGTCCAAAACCATTTTTATTCGGATATTTTAAATAGCACGTCTTTCTGCATGCTGGGAGTAAACATGAATCTTTTGAGATGAGTTCAATACATCTTTTTTGTTGTCCATTCGCACCACTAGTCATAACTGTAACAGTTTAAATAAAACCAGATTATTAGAAAAAAATAAAATCTTGTTTATTTAACGTAATGAAAACTATCAACAAAAATAGGTGCAAAAAAATTTGTTACAAAAATTTTATACCTGAAAAAATAACGGCAAAGGCGATGAATAGAAAGAAATGAAATTTACCCATTTCAAATAGCTACAATATCAATAGCAATATGAATTATTGTTGTTTCTTTACTCTATGATATATCATTGTAAAAATAAAATCAAGGCTTTATAGATAAACAACCAACATTATTAATCATCTAATAAAAGAAGTCAACATTAAAGTTTTCTAAAAGTTTGAATACACCCCTTTAATAATATTTAGGATTAAAATAATATATCTAGTAAAAAAATATATTAAGATAATATATATTTTACTTTAATATATATTATACTAATTTTAATTGTCTATTTTTATTAGCTATTTTTAACATCTATATTGTATTAATTTTGTTGATAAATCTTATTATTTGTATCTTTGGTACAGTGTTATTAAAATCTTGAAATTTCAATTTTATATTGCTTTAATTAATATACTTTT
>PGTU02005431.1:0-10790 GCA_002896215.2 Cicer echinospermum
TATGAAAATGTAATTGTGCATGAAATGTTAAAGACATTATTTATTGTTGTTTGTGAATATCAAACCAATAAAGAGGAGGGCCATGGATCAAGTGGGCCAAATTTAATTATGAGGAAAAAGTAAGATACAAGTTTGCCACAAATGAAAGTAGAAATTCTTAAACACGAAATTTTGAAAATTTAATGAGCCATCAATTATTTCATTTGCTCGATTAAACTTTATAATGTTCAATAAAAATGGAGATCCTCTTGGGGGTAGAGAGAGGATTAGCCATCCTGTCAGCGCTCTTAATTAATGGTGGGATTTCTCGATGCAGAGTTGGTCAATAAACTAGTTTGGAAAACGATCCATCCAAACATTCCTTCTTGAACAAGTCTCTCGATAGTGTCTTTTTTGTGTTATACATCTCGTCTTCTTTTCTTGCAAGTTCAACTCGGTATGCTTCGATGAATCTCTTCTTGGCATTGCCTTTCTATATGATCTTGTTTTCACATTCCGCTTCTTACCTCGTCTATTTGTTGCTTCAGATTTGCCTTCTTGCCGAACGGAGTGATTTCATGCTTTCCCCAGATTTCTTTAGCAACTCTTTAAGCCTAAGACCTTCAATCACTGCATCATCCCTTTCTTGTCGTCTGAGTCTAACTCTTCATTCGCACACGTGCAACAGAATTCGAGTTCTCTCCTTGCTTTCTTCTCCTCCTCTCTTGCTCTTTTTGTACTTTTCAAGGATAAGGGATTGTTGGTATTCTATACTCCTATTTCTATAAGCCTGGTGAGCCATCTCCAATTCTTTTTGTAATTTTCATTTTCTTGGTCTTGAGAGCTAGTCGGCCTCTAATCTTCAGCTGCTAAAAAAGATTCTGTTGTTACTACTCGGAGTAAGACGGTGCTCGATGAAAAGGCAACTTGACCTCTAATGCCCTCCTTTTCATCCAATTATGATATTGCCTCTCCTATAACAACTTTAGGTCCTAATTTGTGTCCTCTTCTAACAACATCTTCCCAAGACTTACGTATTCTTCTCAACAAGCTAGCATCATAACCATCTCGTCCATGAATAACAAAAGATTTTGTTACATCCATTATTGGGGGTTTTGTCATAGGATAACCCAATTGTCTCAATGCAACATAGGGACTATAATTTATACACCCTTTGGTTCCCATGAGGGGAACATCTACGAAAACACCGCATCTACAAATCACTTCATTTATATCTTGACTCCGGGAGTACCATTGAATCGTTCTTTCGTTGAGATTTGCTAGAACGTTGGCCCATTCCTTTTTGCTCTTAGTTTTTAATTGATGCATGTCTTGAAAAATATGTTTGACAAACCAAAAATAGAGTATTGGTGAGCAACAATGGATTAGGCCCCCCTCTTTCTCATGACGGAAGTCGAGCGTGCAGTAAACGTCAGCCAAAACTGCCGGTACTGGATTCTCCCCTCTATGCTTGTAAGCCAAAAAGACGTCTATCGCCATGAAATCCACAAAATCCTTATAGTTGGAATAAAACAATTCCATATATAATTAAGGCCAGCACATCCAATGAAGGTGTCCATTTTCCATCTCTTGCTAAGTTTACTGCTTTCTCCTCAAGATATTTTATTGGAAAATCCAATCGAATTATCTTTGTTGGTTCTATTGTCTTCTATTCCTTTATAGGGATATCAAACGTTTCAGCAATTGTTTTCAGTGAGGATAATGTTCCATGTTATTTGTAAGGTTTACCCCTTCATCGGATATCCCATTATTCGTTCGAACTCTTCCAACGTTGGAGCCAACTGAAAGTCCTTAAAAGTGAAACACCTAAAAGGAGGATCGTAGAATTGGGCCAACGCCGTAAGGGCATCCACTTGTACAATTCTTCAAGTAAATCAAGAATCTTACGAATTTCCCATAAAGATTACACGTTGTACTTTCTTCAACTTCCGAGCAAGATTCTTATGTTGTTCACATCAGGTTTTAAGAACTCTCAATGGCAAGGTCTTTCTTAATGGAGTAATATTTGAGCCACCATTTGATCCCCATATGTCATGTGGTCAAAGTTATTCACAACAAGCCTTAATTTTTATGGTTTTGAAATGATGAGATAATGATTTTTCAAAAGTAACCATGATAAAGACTATGATGCAAACAACAAAAAAAATGATGATGAGGAAGAGAGAACAAAAACTTGGTATATCTAGGGGTACTGAACATGACATAGTGTAAGATTTCGTATGTACGATGCGATTTATACCATTTTTCCATGTGAACCTTTACTAAAGGTAGCTCTATAGTTCTAAATTGGTTCCTAGAGCACACAACTCAGTTCTAAAATATTAAACCAATTAATAGGTAAACTATTAAAATGGAAATATTATAGAAAAGGTCAACTCTAGGTGAGATTTTCATGACAACCAAACAAGATGTACATCCAGAAAGATTATCATTACACAGTCTCGAACGTTATCTTAGGTTGCACTCAGCCCGGGTATAGAGCCCACTCAAAAGTGTGTGAATCGTGTTAGGGTGTATAGAGAAAAAAAATAAATAATTAATAATCACAAAAAATAAATCCGACAAAATACATATAATTATATAACAATATGACAAAAAATATAAAACAATGAGGGGTAATATAAATAAAGAGTAATAAAATAACTATATATAATTAAATTAGATTGGGCTTGACTCTCAAATTGTCCCAGCAGAGTCGCCAGCTGTCGGCCGGTTGTCCGCGAAAAAATAAAATAAAAAGAGTCGCCACCAATTTTATTTTTATTAAAGGAAAAATTGGATAAAACCTAAAATAATATTTTGGGTTCAAAAATTTGGATTCGGGAGTCGATTATGAGTAGAGAAGTATTATGTCCCTACAACGTCCGTTAAAACGGTTACCCTATAATTAATTATATAACAACTATTTATTTATTTATTTTTACCCCAAAAAGAATAATAAAAATTAAATTATTTACATTAATGAAAGAAAAAAATATTTGTTTATTAATTTGGTTTGACAAGGGAAAGACCTTGCTCCTACGTATCCCCAGGTGCAATAAGCTGAATTGTTGTTTTGCTAGACCGATTGTTTCAAGACCAGATTTTTTCTTCTCTTTTGCCAACTAATCTCTCTCTTTTTTTATGTGCTCTCAATTTGTGTTTTCAATTGTGTGCTCCCTTTTGTCTTCTTTGTGGCCGACTATTTATAGACTTTTGGATATAGATTTCAAAAGACAAAAGAATAATTGTCAAATTGATTACCATTAATCTATTTTTGTTGGTTTCTTTTCTTTTATTGGCCACAATTATACCGATTCTTATGCTATTGATTCATTCCTTCGGTTTTCTTTTCTATTCAATTGATCACCATTATTCTGATTTTTATGACCATCAATCAATTTATTTTTGGTTTTTTTTTTCATTTATTTTGATCATCATTGCATTGATTTTTTATGACCATCAATTTATTTCTTTTCAATTTTTCATTTATTTGATCATATCATTGCATCGATTTTTATGACCATCAATTCATTTCTTTTCAATTTCCTTTATTTTTATTTCTTATTATTATTTTTATATTTTAGAAAATAATTTGAACAAAAATTAGAGGCAAACAAGAACGAAAACAGCTTGTGATTGTTAAAAGCTTATTCCATAATAATTTATTTTTATTTTTATATTTATTCATATATATTTACATATTTATTATTATTATTATTATTTATTTCCTTTTTAAATAAAAGTAAAAATCGGACAAATTAGGTTGTCAACAAACTTGTTACACACATGTTAAAACAATAAAACACTTAGAATCATAATTTAGAAGTCTTAATTAACTTTTGTTTGATTATCATAAAACATTAATTTTGAGATTTTGTGTCAACAATCTCCCCCTTTTGATGATGAAAAACTGTTTAATTTAGATTTTAATTTTGATTTTTAAAAATAATCATAGAGAACTTTTAGTAAAAAAACTGCCTCTCAAAATGTGCTTTAAAGGGCTAATCTTTTGAACCAACATATTATTTTCATTAATATTTTAATAAGGCCTATTATACAAATGGTTCAAAAAAAAAAAAGATACAGAAGTACATCTTACAAAAGATTCTGAAAGACTTAAAATCAAGAAATTAATTCTCCCCTTTGTCAAGGATAAAGGATTTTGAGAATATAAATGCAGATAGCTCAAAGAGATAGGGATAGGAAGGATCCCTCAAAGGATGATGACCAAAGATGGCTGCAAAATATCTGGAAAGTGGGTGGAGGATTAGGAAGAAGGTGACTCAAGACCTAACTTAGAAAGCAAGTCGGGTATCCATCCCAATCCTTCAAAATTGCATGCTCTTTATCCTGATGGAGTTTGACGAGCAATGTTGTTTGAAGGTCATCAAATATTTTGGAGATTTCCTTATATATTTTTGGGATTTCCTTACATATTTTAGGGATTTCTTATATGTTTTGATGGTGAACGACGTTGGTGATGGAGATGGTGAAGGTGCTGGAGTTCTTGGATGCAGATTCTTTCGTGCAACAACTTTGATGCGTACCATGTTTTGAGAGTTGAGAGAAAAACGAAAAGGTGAAGGTGAGTTTTTTTGTAGAAAAGTGAGTAGTTGTTTTTAGTGGTGAGAGAGGAACGATTTCAAAGTTTTGTAGAGGTTTTTTGAGAGTGAAGGTGCCACACGCCAGAGGTAGTTGAGAGGGGACATATGTTTAATTGAGAAGGAGAAGTGGTCGAGGTGAGGTGGGAGTGTTAGGCCTGGATAGCCATTTACCTTTTTGATAAAGGTCAGAAGGTACATTTTCAAGGTTGGTTTTTGAGCTTCGTTATGATACATTTTCAAGAACGTTCTTTGTTTCTGACCAGAATGATATGGTTTTTGTTTCTAAGATTTTTAGTTGGATTTTTTTATGAAATTTTAATTTTTCTTTGATGGAAATTGAAATTTTCTTCAACAAAGGGCTTTGTAAATATGTCTGCTAGTTGATTTTTGTATCAATAAAGATTAGTTAATTCCTTTTTGTTCACAGGATCCCTAATAAAATGATGTTTTATTTTAATGTGTTTAGACCTTGAGTGTGTGAATGAGATTTTTAGAGAGATTGATAGCAACTTGTATTATCACAGTGAATTGGATATATTATAATAACTTACTGAAATATCTTCAAATTGATTTTGAATCCATAGAACTTGGGAGCAACAATTTGCTGCTGAGACAATTTCAAGTCAAGTGGTTGATAAAGCAATTTGTTTTGCTTTCTGCATGACAGCTTACTAGTGCTTCATCCGAAGAAATGACATGCACTTGTGCTTTTTCTTTCAATCTTATCTCTAGCATAATCAACATCGCAATAGCTACAAGAATCAAAATGAGAAACTTTTGCTATACCAAAGGCCAAGATCAGTAGTTACTAACAAGATTACGATAATTCTTTTTACAACAGTTTAATGGGATTCTTTTGGTGATGATTGAAACCTAGCACATAATCCAACTACAAACATGATATATGGTCTACTTGCGGTTAAGTAGTATAATGATCCTATCATCTCTTCTATATTCTTTTTCAGAAATGAATTTTCTCTGTTCATCTTTGTCTAAAATAGAGGAGGGATGCACGAGAGTTGACATTATTTTGGCTTCATGCATTTTGTATTTTTTTAAGAGATCTTTTATATATTTTTCTTGACATATAAAGATTTCATCTTTATGTTGTTTAATATTGTAAACCAAGAAAATATATCAACTCACGCCATCATGCTCATTCAAATTCACCTTTGCATTAAGTTTTGAAATTCCTTAACATATTTTCATTTGTTGATCCAAAATTTCTTACACATTTTTTTCATTTGTTGATCCAAAGATGATGTCATCTACATATATTTCAACTATAATAAATCATTTTTATCAATCTTCTTAAAAGTTTGTGTGTAAAATCCATTTTTGATTAGAAATGAGCTTAATCTATCATACAATACTCTAGGGGCTTGTTTTAATCCATATAAAGCTTTAGTAAGTTTGAAAACATGATTAGGTTTCTTTTTTATTTTCAAAACCAGGAGATTGATGGACATAAACTTGCTCATTCAAGAAACCATTTGAAAATTGCACTTTTGACATCCATTTGAATTTTTTAATGAGTTTATGAGATGCATATGCAAGAAGGATTCTGATAGCCTCTAACCTTAACAACTGGAGAAAAGTCTCATCATAGTCTATGCCTTCTTGTTGTTGTACCTTGAGCTACCAACCTTGCTTTGTTTCTTATAAAGTTACCTTCTTCATCAACTTGTTCTGAACACGCCATGTTGTTAATGATTGTTTGATCTTTGGTGGGTTTGAGACAAAGTCCAGACTTCATTCTTTTCGAATGAAGAAGTTCTTCTTCATTGCTTCGATCCAAGATTGATCATTTATGGCTTCTTTTGATATGATTTTTGGTTCTATTTGGGATATCATTGCTATGTTGTTGTTGATGTCATATTTAAATGAAATTGTTGTTCTTGATTCCATCAGATGTATTGCTATAATTTGATTTTGTGGATGATCCCTATGATTTTCCAGCTTTGAGGATGTTTGAAAGGGAGATTGTTTATCAACTCTTGGTTTCTTGAGAAACAATAATGTTGTTTGTTGCCCATATTGTTCTTCTTCTTCATCATCTATCTTACTCATATCAAGATCGTCAAACTCATCAATAATATATGCATGCTTATTTCAATAATCTTTGTTCTTAAATTAACATGTGATACCTTTGGAATCAATTGAGTAGCTTAGAAAATGGGCTTTGTTTGACTTTGCATCAAACTTTCCTAGATTTCTTTGTGTTCAAAATGTACCAATAGCATCCAAAAATGTGAAAGTATGAAATAATTGCCTTCTATTTTTCCATATTTTCATAGGGTGTTTTGTTAATGATTTCCTTATGATCACGATTCTCAAATATAGCATGAAGTATGATAGCTTCAGTCTAGAAATATTTTTCAACATTTGACTCTTTTAAGATTGTTCTTGCCATCTCTTGTAATGTTTTATCTTCTGTTCAACAACTACAATTTTATTGAGGAGTTCTTGCATAAGATAGATTTGTGAGAGATGCTAAGTTTTATCAAAAAATGTTTTAAAAGAAGCATCTATGAATTCTCCTCCATGATCAGTTCTAAGAAGAGATTATGTTAGAGTTCTTTTTCATTTTGTACCTTTTTTACAGAAAGTTTTGAAAGTATAAAATGCATCAAATCCTTTTATTTGAAAATAGTACCCATGTGTATCGAGAGAATCATCAACCAATAACAAAACCATATTTCATATTTGATAGGACCAAAGAGATTCAATGTGAAGTTTGTTCAAGATGTTTTTTTAGTTGATATAAAATCTTTTGAATGAGTTATTCTTAACTTGGTTTTCCTTTTGCACAAGTTTCATATACTTTTATCCTTTTCAAAGTTTGTTTTGGGAAGTCCTCTAACAAGATCTAATTTAGATAAATTTGAAATTATTTTCCATATTCACATGTCCGTTTGTTTTATGTCTTATCCATTTGTCTTGTTAATGACATGAAACATGATTCAACTGCTAATTCTCAATATATAAACATAGAGATTTTTCTTTCTAGATCCATAAATAAAATCTCACCACAAGTTTTCCATTCTTACTTCGCATTTGTTTGGAAGATTATAATTCAACGCCTTATCAACATAATTGACTAAGCTTAGAAGATTATGTTTAAGCTTTCAACATATTGAACATCATTAATTTTAGTAGAGTTCTCCTTACCATGGTACCTTTACCTTTGATTTTGATTGATCATTGTTTCCAAATGTTATCGCCCTCCATCCCTTTTTAATGAAGGATATAAAACATTGTTTTATCTACTTGTCATGGTGTCTTTGAAAAACCATTGTCCAAGTACATATTTTTTCTTGATATTTTGAAAATCAACCTGTATTAGATGTTACATAAATTTTAGGTAACCATTTGGGGTCTTGGGTCCTCTGAGAGTTAGTTTTTCCTTTTATATTAGATTTTTTTAAAATAGCATTGTGAATCATCATGATCAATGTTAAGCAAAAAGGATTTTCTTACTGAAAGAAGGTTCTGATCTGTATCCCGAACGTTCTCTCTTTTTAAAATCTTGGGAAGAATGTTTTGATCTGTTTGACTGAATATTCTTGTTTTTTAAGTGACCCTTTTGCTTTGAATTTTTTCAACCCTTTTTTAAGATAACAGACATATTCTAGATTGTCCAATTTTTTTTATAGCATGAACATCTGTTTTGCACTTTGTCATTTCTTCTTTCAGGAACAAAAAAGTTTTCATAAAGTTTTTGTTTTTGGGTTTTGGTCAAAACCAAGTTCAGTTTGTCAATTATCCCTACTGGGATCCTCATGATTTTTGAAATGTTTCAGTAGATTTGATAAAGTTTTCCAAGTCAATTTTAGAATGTTCATTTTCTGTTTTATGAAGATGTTTTCCTTTTGAATGTACAACATTCTTGATTTTCAGTTCATAAGTTGATTCTTAAGACGAGCTTCTTGCATTCTGAATGATGTTTTAAGTTCACCAATCATAACCGAGCTTTCTTATTTTTTCCCTTTTTCTTTTGAAACACTGGTCTTTTAAAGAACTACATTTTTAACAAACAGATTGAATCATTTAGGTAGTTGTCAAACCTATTCAATTTGTTCACATAAGCGACATGGTTTCATAATTTATTACTCCTTGTCTTCAGGAGTTTGCCATCAAACATGATGGTGTTCGTCAAGTTCTTCTATTTTGCATTCATCAGAATCGTCCCTGGTCACCATCATGGATTTTTTTTTTGAGGAAATTTCTTTGTTGCTCTTTTGTTCAAGACATTCAGTTTATGTAAATGTCCTAGTTTTGTTGCATCTTAAAAATGTGATGACTTTTGTCTACCTCTCGTTTTGAAGTTTCTTATTTATTTGGGAAACCTTTTGATCTGACCCTTCTCTTCACATTCTCTGTATCTTTCTTGTAGAGAACAATCTCTTCGTTCAACATCTTATTGGCTGTCTTCTGGATTCACTTTTCTCATTTGATTGTGTGGTGAGATGCTTTGTGATTCTGAGATGCTTTAAGCTTTACTTTGCCTTTTTGCACTGTTTTATCTCCTATAGCTGCATTTCATGTGATCGTAGAGTTCCAATATGTGCTTCCAATTATAGTACCTAACTTCTTGGCTTCGGCTTATAGCTGTTACCACTTGTCTCCATTATGATTGGAAGACATCTCATGATCTTTCTTACTCTGTCTTGTACTTAGTTATGTGTTGCCAAGAAAACCCATTTCATTCATTATGGTTTCATAAATAGTTTCTCTTCATTCATTTCAAATAATTCAAACTTTCGTAGGCGATGCCTATTCTTGTCTCTTGACGACTTGTTCCCTTCATGATTAGTTGTAATGTGTCCCATACCTTTTTTGTCGTATCAAAATTCATCTACTCTCTCATCCTTCCCTTTTAATGCACAAGATAAATATAATTAAGCTTTAGAGTTTAGAAGTACCTTGTGAAGGTGCAAACACGAGAAGGGGGTTGAAGTGTGCTTGATAAACTTGATAACTTTTTGCTAATTTGATGAAGGTTGGTTGATTTTTATGAATTACTTAGATAAGAAGCAATCAGATTCAGAAGCAGTAAACAATGAAAGCATAAATAATTTGACAAATATATTTATCTAGGTTCACCACATACTTGGCTACATTCAGTCCCTTCATTTAGAAGGCTTTAATCTACTAATTCAAATATCTTGAATTACAAAGCACCTGACCCTGCAAGTCAGTCTTCCCAAATAACTTAACAACCCTAGACTTTTGAGGAGCTAACCACGTTGACTCTACAAGCCAAGTCTTCTTCTAACAATCTGACAACCTCAGATTGAAGAAGAAACTAAACAACTATCAGATTGGATACAAAAGATTGGAACTAAACCACTATCACACTATAAGAAAAGAACACTCAAAAAATATTTCTAACCTGAACAAGTGTTCTTCTCTTTGAAATCTTAAATGAATTGAAAACTTTTTGTGCTTTCGATGTTTTCCCATTCATGCTTGAGTGTCTATTTATAGTGAAAAACTGAGCTTCAATTTGTCCTTGTTTAATTTTGAATTGTATCTTGTTCAGCTGAGTTTGTAATTCTGTCAAACTGATTATATTTCTATTTTGTATAGATTTGGTTTGTAGCTCTTCAGATTGATTTATATTTTATTTTTGTTCAGGCTGCGTTTGTAATTCTTCAAATGATTTTATCTCTCATATTTTGTTGAACAGAATCTTTGATCAATCTTCTTCAATTTTAATTAAATCTTCAAATTTTATCAAATCTTCTTCAAATCTGATCAAATCTTATTTAAATCTTCTTCAATTTGATCAAAAATCTTTTTCAAATCTGATCAAATTCTTTTTCAAATCTTGAATCAAATCTAGTTAAATCTTCAATTTTGATTAAAATATTCTTCATCTCTGATCAAATCTTAATTAAATCTTCTCAATTTTGATCAAACTTCTTCAATTTAATCAAATATTATTAAGATCTTCTTCAAATCTTGATCGTATCTTCTTACAAAATTTTTGACATATATTCTTTTCAACTTGTCAAATATTTTCTTTCAATTATTAAATTTCGAATCAAATCTTATTTAGATTTTCATTCATTATAATTTTGAATCAAATCTTAATTTAGATTTCTTCCAATTATAAATTTAAATCAAATATTGTTTTTTAGATTTTCTTCAAAAACATGAATCTTCTTTCACACTCTTTGAAGTCAAATATATTGTTTT